>CAJQZM010034879.1:6261-16383 GCA_907164665.1 Colias nastes
TGGCCTATGCCGAGCGGCAAAATTCAAATCCACTACTTTTAATAGGTACAAAGAAATGAAGTTTCTTTACAAATAGATAATCTATTTTGTTTCGTTGGTAAGAAACTTTTGAGATAATACATACGAATATAGTGTTTACAAAAAACCACTATTTATAAGAATTCACAAATAAATGTATCGATTATACGAAGAGACAAAATCTTGTTATGATTCGTGTTTAAATAATTTTTCTTGAATAACTCTTTAAAAAAGGATAAATTTTGTTTATTTTGTTCAATCAAAATATAAGGCGAGCATATTACAAACATAATAAATGCATAAAATGACAATGGACAAATATTAAGAATTTATTTATCTTCTTTATAATGCATTAGCCATACTTCTATATTTAATTCATCAATGAAAGAAAAAACACAAGTATATTCGATGAAATATTATAAAACATCTTGATGTTTAAACAATCTAATGACGGAGGAAAAACATATGCATACGTACGCAGAAAAGCGTTTCAGGAACTCGCGCATTCGAATTTTAAATGGAGCAATTTGATTGGTAAACACCGCCGCCATTACACTCTCTCAGATTTTTTCTGTGACAACGACGTTTTTATTTGTATTATAGATGATAATGCATTGAAACCATTTGTTATTCTGATTTGTGGAATATTTTATCAACAAAATTTGTACAACGAAGAAAACAAACATAATCATTCGGTTTATATAGTTCATAGATGTTTTTGAAACTATGTATAGCGAATATAAACATGATTTTCTATAGGTTTTATTCTGTGGAATTACTATTGTAGTAATATTTTATACTAGCTTTGCCCCGCGGTTTCACCCGCGTGGCTCCGACCCTGTTGGTTTTAGCGTGATGTTATAGAGCCTTCCTCGATAAATAGGCTCTCTAACACCGAAAGATTTTTTCAAATCGGACCAGTAGTTCCTGAGATTAGTGCGTTCAAACAAACAAACTCTTCAGCTTTATAATATTAAGTATAGATGAGGAGTATATGAGGAAATAATACTGCTTTAAGACATCATGATAACCTGTTGTCATATATACCGCGTTATAGAAACAATACATAACACACGTTATACACAAGTTTTAAATTGGTTCATTAGTACGTTAAATGAACTATCAATTGGAGAAGCGATTGTTTGTACGGCTGCGATGGAAACAAATACTGTATTGAGACAGCTGTAATTAGTTAAGGCGACGTGGTTTTCATGTGTAAATTATTGGGAATAAAATATACGAATGGTTATTTAGAACGTTGTTCTTATAGTCTGATATAGTAATATTATGTAGGTATTATAGATTAAAATAATATGTAGACTCTGCTGGGTTAAGAGACTGACTGTAATTATGCCCTGAAAATATGCAAACGTAAATACGTAAAAGAACAAACATTATGTTCAATATATTCAATATCAATTCAATAATGTTACAGGTAAATAATAATTTCAATAATTTTACAAGTTAATTATTTACATTTCAAAATGTATCAAAAGCTGTAGATTGACGTGTTTTCATATATATCACAAATTAAAAGATACATCGGAATATTATGTGTTTTTGTAACGCATTTTCAACTTTACCGTGACTTTACCATTCAGTGATGTCAAAATATACGTATATGTTCCACTCGATCAGAGTTTTTTTTTTTCATCATAATAGCTTTTCTTTCTCGAGAAGCAAAGATGCTGATAAAACTATATTTAGGTGGTAGTAGTTAATTATTATTATGTATGTTAATATCGTGTTATTTGCTTTTACGGGGGTGACATTGTCAACTGTTGACAAAACCCCTTTGAAAAAAAAAAGTAAGAATAAAAAAAAAAAATCATAATAGCTTTATGAATTTTTTGGAATGTTGCAGTTTCCTGCAAATATAGATAGAGAACACAAGAAGCTTGAAAACTTGAGCAAGTGTTAACCATGCTACGAAATATAGTGTTAAATTAATTTATAATAACAGCTTTAGAATATTATTTAAAGAAACAATGTATTAGTAAAATCGGTAAAAATAGCCTTTAACAACAGCAACTTCGCCTTAACCGATAATCACATAGCGTTTCCATTCAGGAATTGGAAATGGACTTTGTTGTTTTTCACTGTCGTTTTAAAATTATTGTGTTTCGGTGCAAATTGGGAAGTGACTTACAATGAAGTAGGATGTATTTTTATGTTCATTAGCTTTGTTGGTTTTAGCATGTGTTTATGAAGGTATTAGTCAGATTAACTGCAATTATAATGTAAAAAAAACTGCTTCCCCTTAATGTTAAAAGGAAATAAATCAGTTTTAATCTTACTTATAGTAGCGTTAGCTACTATTAAGAATTCTGTGCTTATAGGACAAATTCAAAACAAATATAGTTTTTTTAATACTTTATAGGCAAACGATTCAACGGCTTAATAATTTTAAATTTTACTATATTAACGATTTTCAATATTGATGGAAAAATCTAAATACAAAGCTATTTTTTAAATATTTTAATAACATTTTTCTTTCAATATATTATCAATAAAGTATATAAATAAAGTAACAGACGACAACTGCCGCAAAGGGCCTTCAGTCTCGGAAAACATAATTTCCGTCTAAGAAACATCGCGACAATTTATTTCTGGCTCTCTTACCATTAAATCTCTTATTACAAAGCGTATGTCATAGATTAATAATACAGATACACCATTTACATTTTAACTTCTGCAATTTGGTTTTACCCTTTGAATTTTATCTATGATTGATACTATTAAATAATTGGGACTAAATCTTAAAGGTAATAAATAGAGAAGTAGAGGAGTATTTACTTTATTCTTAGACTTTTATGACAATTTTTATTTCTTGATAATTGCATTGTGATACCATACTATCCTTTATTTCAGTTTATTGGGCATTTTTATTTTCACTTTCCTGTGCCTTATTTAGTAATATCGTTTAACATACATTTAGAAACTTACCTAATATCGACCCTTTATAAAATTCATAAGACCTTGTACAAGAAGTTTACATGAACAAACAAATATTGTATCTCTTTGAATAAAGCACCCTCTATTATTAGCATATTCTTTGAAATCAAGTTCCTTCGCCTATTGCGGTTCTTTCTAGCGTATGATACGCAGGGAGTTGTGTTGTATATTTATTGTTATTTGTTTATATTACTGTTACATGAGTTTATTCAGTGTACACATGTAGAATGGTAATTGAGCTCATAATGAATGCAAAATTGTAAAGACTGGAGAAAAGAGCTTTGAGTAAGAAAAATCGTTTTAATGTTTTGGTTAGATGTGATTTTATTGTATTGAATGTTCACGTGTCTGTGTGATATTTTGTTGAAATAATTGTATTATAAAGAAAATTGTTACAATATACATACTGAAGAAAAACACTTTACTTGATATTTTATAACAAGCTCGTACACGCTTGACATTACACAGTATTTGAAACAGGGACGGGGCAAAGATAAACCTCTTTGCTTATATGTAGTTACCAATTTTATTTAGTTATATAACAATTAACTAAAATACGGATTGTTAATGCCAGGTATAGATATAGATAGAAGGCCTTATAAACCAAAAATAAATAAAACAATGTAATTATCACACAAATAAATCTAATAAGGCTTATTTAAAAACTCTACTTTAACACATACAAGCATAATAATAACCTACCTATACAGTTACCTTACGCTTTACTAAATATATAAAACTATAACCACCGAAAATAGTGCCAAAATAATAACAGTCAACAATCAGAAATCTCTGCCACAGAATAACCGGGCAAAGTCACATACCGTGATAGTTTATATGGCCGCTAATCCTTTAAAACGGTAGATAGTGCTTTGAAATTGCACTGGCCGTGATTCAGTAGCGAGGTTTAGGTGTAATCCAGATATTGGGTTGAATGCACAATTTTGGATAAACGTTGATTATTATAAGCTTCGAATAGTGTAGTTATGTATTCGTAATTCATTTATACTGTATTGCAGAGAGTACTTTCAAATTTGCTTTTACAATTGTTTGTCCTAAAACCGGTGCGATAGGAAACTTAACATTTTATGTTTTTACAACCAGTACAACTGTTTCTCACTAATATCCTACTAATATTATAAATGCGAAAGTTTGTGAGGATGTATGTGTATTTGTTACTCTTTCACGCAAATACTACTGAACCGATTGCAATGAAATTTAGCACACATATAGATGGTAACTTGGATTTACACATAGGATAGGTTTTATCCCGGAAAACCGACGGGAACGGGAACTATGCAAGTTTTCTTTGAAAACGCGGGCGAAGCCGCAGGCGGAAACCTAGTTACTCAATATAGTACATTAAAATGTACTAAATCAGCTATTAACTATATCAAAACTCTTAAAATTTTCAACGCAAACCGAGTTTTTGTTTGTGCAATGAAAAAATATTGTTACCACTTCGCAAACATTTGTCTAAATTTACTTAACCTTTCTTTGTTGTTTCCATTACAATAGAGGTCACAAAATAATTGGATTACTAAATATATTGCATGTATCGAAATTAGAATATTTAGTTTAGAATATTGGTATACTGAAGGTCGACCTAATCGATAAATTTCAATAGAAACCCAAAAACATCTTTTGACCATTTTCTGTTTCTATTTTTATTTATTTTTTAACCTAGTTCTAAATATTTACAAAGTAACATATTCTTATTAAAATAAAATTAAATTCGAGGTTATTAAGATTATAGGAATGGTTTTTAATAGCTTAAAAGTTTTACGTATGCTATCATTCTTTGCATGAACGATTATACCCTGTATAATATTCACCATCTTAAACCTATAATATTATTTACTGTTAAATTATAACTAAAATAATTGTAGCGTGAAGCAACATTTTTCCTCCAACGATTTCGTGGTAGAGATATTATTTACGACAAAATATCCTTATAGTTTTTGCTATTTCTAAACCCTCCATTATTCGGTCTATATTTCCCATGTTAAATAACGTTTTTAACTAATATTATATTATAAATACAAAAGTTTGTCCTTCACGCAAAAACCGCTGAAATGATTTTCATGAAATTTGGCACATACAAAGAGAAAAGAAAAAGTTAAAAGAAATCAAAGAGTAGTAGTAGTAGTATCTCTTTGTACAAAGAGGGTAACTTGGATTAACACATAGGATAGTTTTTATCTCGAATATCGCACGGGAACCAGAACCATGCGAGTTTTCCTTTGACTACGCGGGCGAAGCTGCGGACAAAAAGCCTGTATTTTAAAAAAACAAAATCCGACCGCAAATTTTACAATTACTTACATTTTCCGTCAATTTATTTATTTTTTTGATGTGCTTTGTCACTCTCACGACTAAAACTCAAACTCAAACATTAATTATTTATTCAATTAGACTTCTTATAAAGGCACTTTTGAATCGTCATAACATTTTTAACATTTACCACCGATTCGGAAAGCAGTATCTATGATGAAGAACCGGCAAGAAACTCAATAGTTGCTTTTTAAAATCAATCAATGTCTAAGACGAATCTATTATATAAGAAACCATTCACATGAAAACGTACAAGCCGTTTAGGCTTTAGGGCGTGCCAGATACAAACATACACACGAAACACCTAACCCTTGTGTTGCAGTCGGGTAACAAAATATAAGAAAAACGTTCAATCACTTTTAAGTTTTAACAGATGATGTAGACAATGACATATCAGGGTATTTTATCATACTATGACCTTAGCATTTCTAGTTGGGTCTAGGCAGATTTATAGGCACAATTTTCATAACGTCCAGAAATATTTTAGTTTCACTGAAACGTGAGAATAGGCTAAAATATACAGATATCTACATAAATAATTTATAAAACTGGTCGTCTGGAAGAAATCGCTATTTAGAGATAAGGCCGTCGCGTCGTTTGTTATAATGTATCCTAGTTTAAGTCTCAATTGGTAATTTATCTAGAGCAATTATAAAGCATAAATAAATAAATGAAGAAACAAATAAAATACAGAAAATATTAGAAAGTATTGGAAAGACGAAACATGATAGTAAACTATAATGTAATAATGATTGTTACTTTACAGGCATATTAACGCGTATATTTAAACGAATAGGTACATAAAATATACGTCATAACTTCCAAACTGAAATGAAGTGAAGTCCCGTGTACCCTAGTGGGGAAAGGGTATCTATCTAATGTATGTGACTTATAAACATTTCAATCTAAAATCTAAATAATCAGAAGATGCATTTAAAATAAGTTTATTTTCACTCAAAGCGTGTATTGAATCGAAGGCTAATAAATTTTATCTTAAGTGTATTAAAGTCAATTCCAGGAAGACGGGTTCTTATCAATTAGCTTCAATAATCTCAAGTTTCAAAGTGAAAGGAAATTATCTTGAAAAGAATAAGAACAGGATTGTATTAGACGGCTCTTCGCAGTTGGTACTCTATGTGAATATTGACGTTCTAAATGTTGGTATTTGTGGTAATCTCTATTATAATATTATATTCGATTAATGTAAGCGATTTGAAAAAATATCACAATGCGAAATAAGGTTTAAATAAATATTTTAATGCAATAATATAAGTTACTAGCTGTGCTCCGCGGGTTCACCCGCATTGCTCCGCTCCTGTTGGTCTTAGTGTGATGATATATAGCCTATAGCCTTCCTCGATAAATGGGCTATCTAACACTGAAAGAATTTTTCAAATCAGACCAGTAGTTCCTAAGATTAGCGCGTTCAAACAAACAAACAAACTTTCCAGCTTTATAATATTACTAGCTTTCCACCTGCGGCTTCGCCCGCGTTTTCAAAGAAAAACCCGCATAGTTCCCGTTCCCGTGGGATTTCCTGGATAAAACCTAGCCTATGTTGCTCAGTGAAGCTTTCTAATTGTGAAAGAATTTTTGAAATCGGTCCAGTAGTTTATGCGTGAAAACCATACATACATACATACATAATTACAAACCTTTCCTCTTTATAATATTAGTATATTACTAGCGGTCCGCCCCGGCTTCGCCCGTGGTACATATTTACGTTTTCTCTACATAAGAACCATCCTCGTACTTCAAGGAATATAATAAAAAAAGAATTATCGAAATCGGTTCAGCCGTTCACACGTGATGCCGTAACAACGCGAAACGGGTGCGGACCCGCCGCCTTTTTATAGCTCCCGCCGCGAAGCGCGTCGAACGCGGCAACTGATACACAAAAAATATAATCCTTATATGGCATGATTCTGTATTCACGCGCGATGACTTATAGCGTATTTCATGTATAACTTTGGTGTTTCTACACCGATTTACATGATTATTTTTTTATTGAATAGGAAATAATTTTAATTTTTTTTAATTAGGGATGAGTGAGAGTGTTGTAAACGTAAGAGTAGACAAATATAATCAGAAAGCTCCGAATTGCTAAGCTATTGAAGTTTCACGTGTTATTGTGAGTCAATTTTAAAAGATAGACAGGCAGTCTAGGAATTTATTTTTATATTATAATAATAATAATTTAAGAACATTTGTGTCGTACATGATTTCTATGTAGCTTTAACCATTAAGGCTGCACACGCGACGGAAGCTTAAAAAATGGAGTAACTTCTCCCGTTTTCCCAATATTTCCCTTCACTGCTCTGCTCATATTGATCGTAGCGTAATAAAAAGTATACTATAACCTGCCCAGGAGTATGAAGAATAATTGTGCCAAATTTCGTTAAAATCCGTCGTGTAGTTTTTGTTTCTATAACGAATATACAGACAGACAGACAGACAGACAGACAGACAGACAGACAAAAATTTTACTGATTGCATTTTTGGCATCAGTAGCGATCCCTTATCACCCCTTCATAGTTTTTTTTTTTAATATATTTCATGTACAGAATTGGCCTCTCTACAGATTTATTATAAGTATATTAGTATAAGTATTGATGAAAAATGGGTAAGTATATTAGTATTTCACATACTCTATTAACTTCGATAATTATTTTAATCAATGGACATGCAATGCATTCAGACACAATATAAAATAGATATGAAAATAAGGTTTAACCATCATCAAAGAAACTTCCGTCGCGTGATAAAAAATAATACCTTGTTACGTACAATCTAATAAATAATAAACTAGTTTACCGCCCGCGGCTTCGCCCGCTTTGTCTTAAACCTAATAAGTTATATACTAAAACCTTCCGTTTGAATCACTCTATCAAAAAAAAACCGTATCAAAATCCGTTGCGTAGTTTTAAAGATTTAAGCATGCAAAGGGACATAGGGACAGAGAAGGCGACTTTGTTTTATACTACGTAGTGATAAGGTACAATCTACCTCTTATTTAAATTCCAACATATCACAATGCCTTCAGTATTTATAACAAAGTTTGTGACACCAAGATAATCTAAAAGACTAAATTATAGTACAAAGAAAAGTAGACTTTGTTCTTTAAAAGCGTGAGTTTTAAATTAAATGCAGCTACCTTAAGACGTTGTTAGTTTTATAATTAATGTTGGAACTTTTATTTTTATAGCCGTAACTTTGAATACAAACAAGATTAAATAGTAGTATTAAAAAGACAGGCTTCTTTACATTGAAAACAGGCAAATATCTATTTTTAACAAGTAATTGGAATCTCTACTGTCTTATTATTAAAGAACAAATAGATTCAATTGTTTTGTCCGCTTAACTCTGAAGTACCATCTTGTAAGTATCAATAAAATTTTTGCTTCAATTGGGAAATACACAAAAGACACTTATAATATATTTTACATAAAAGATTATATTTCGATAAAAATAGTTATTTATATCTTAATACTAGCTGCGCTTCGCGGTTTCACCCGCGTGGCTCCTGTTGGTTTTAGCGTAATATTATAGCCTTCCTCGATAAATAGGCTATGTAACACCGAAAAAATTCATTATTAGCATTTATATAACAGCGTACGCCTGATAAATAGTAAAATAGGTGAAATATTCAGTGAAATGCAAGTACAATTTTAATTTTCACAGCGCTGTGTATTCTGTGTTCTATAACTGTGTTCAAGCCGTCCATATTAGGGAGTCTCTCTATACAAATATCATGCACATTATTGTGTCAGTTCCACAACGAAATAGTATATTTTAAAATGTAAAAATAACTTGTATAATGTATGTATTATAGGGGTAGTGTAGAGTTTTGTTTGGATGATTGAATATGCTAATCTCAGGAACAGCTGGTTTGAAATTAAATATTATTTTGTGTTAAATAGGCTATTTATTAAAGAAGGCTATAAATATACTAACATCAAGCCACGTCTAATAGAAGCAGAGCAATAATAAGTAAAATCAACGAAAAGTATTAAAATTACACCTTTTTGGGACGAAGTTGCGTGTTTCGTGTGAGTTAGTATATAATAAATTTAAATCGTTGTTCAACATCATTAACATGTTTTAAAAACCGTATTAGTAATACAAACGGTGCTCGAAAGATACATTAAGGTAGGTAGGTACTCCAGACTATAATAATCGTTTTTCATCCCTACATTTTCAATCTTAGGTATGCGTTTCTAATATTAGTAGAATGTTTTTTTATTGTGTTTGATTTAACAAAGATTTTTGGATCCGCTAAAGGTAACTTCGTTGAAATAAACTACTTACTCGCGCTATAAATCTTCAAACACCTAAATACACATACAAATTTGTACGACAAAACATTTTTACATATTTATGTATCAGATAAACATATTATTTTCACTAAAATACGATAGATTGTCCCATCTAGCCGTTCCTTGACATCAAATAAACTGGACTCCAGAAGGTCCTTTGAAACCGAGATTTCAATTTAGATAATGTGCACTTGAGAATATATTTTGTTTACCTGCTTTAAATTTTTAAGCTATTGCATAGCTTCTATCGCGGGCCTTGAGCGCGGGGACCGAATCGAGAAATTCCGTAACGAAAAAACCTCACGCTCCCCACTCCGACGGGCTCGGAGGTGTGGCTTGAAGGCATGCTATGCAATAGCTTTACCGCGGCAGTCCCCGAGTGCCACACGTCTTTTTTTTTGTCTTGAAATATCTGTTAAATAATAGGTTGTATAGCCTGCACATCATTTGGCTACATAAAGTCCTACTAATAATATAAATGGGAAAGTAAGTGAGGATG
>CAJQZM010034882.1:2459-12817 GCA_907164665.1 Colias nastes
AATTGAAGTGAATAGTGTATAGGTATATAGTCTGTTAACAACCCTTAATACAAATAAAATGAAAAATCAGACACTATTCACTTCTTTTCTCTAAATATGAATTTAAAACCTTTAACGCCTCTCTCATAAAATCCAACCACTGAGCTTGCAACTGAAGCTCTACATCACGCTGACGAATCCTCTCTCTAGTCCGTTTTCTTATGGGCATGCTTGTATGGAAAGGTATACATTTTTGAGTAAAGCAATGCCATTTGGTACGAATGTTGTACTCATCCACCTAAGCCCAAATCGCCTGGTAGCCAGTCATTACTCCCCGGCAGGAGGGAGGGAGGGGGGGGTTGAAGAACAGAGCGCCCGGCGCTCCGAAAAAAAATTCTGGCGGATTAATTTGGACCTTTGAGTCGAATTTGGTGTCGTTATCAGGTAACTAGATGATGCCCAATTCATTCCCGATACCAGGTTTTTAGGGTTCCATAGCAAAATATGTCACAATCCTTAAAATAAAAAACTTTTAGTAGTGAAAAAATCGAAACAAACCAGTATAGTTTTATATTTTTGTATCACACTTGGTTTATAAAAAATACTGTCTGAAAGGCCATTTAATGCAGATTATAAAAACATTAACATGTAACATATATTTTATCATTTTAAATGTAAAAAAAAATATACAAAGTACAGAAACGTTCGACAGCGCAGCATAGGGGACGGCTAATAGACCCAAAAAACAAGCAATACTAACAAAAAACAAACAGCCAAGTGCGAGTCTGACTCACTCTTCGAGTGTTTCGTACTTATTTGTCTTATACCATGTTAACTGGTCTGTCTGGTAGGACCTGGATATCTGATACTCACAAACTTTCGTCTATATAATATTAGTGTGATTTTTAATCATCTTTAAATTATAAATGAAGTCAAATAACATTGTTAAAAATAAAGATAATTAATAATAAAACGTTAAAGTATTAATAATAATGACAACCACCTCCACAATTACATAATTAGGTACCTATATTAGAGCTAGCGTTTAAAACACTTCAATCTGGAACTGCAAGATTTCACACACCGATATCTTATTAATTCAAAGCTTCTCTTTTGTTTTAATTTCAGTGGGGAAGGAATATTCAGATTTTTTTGTAGGCCCCCAAATATACACAGCCTGTAAAACTGCCCCTAAGGTTGTTTAAGGGCAGCTTCTGTGGGAGGCAAATTTTCTATTTGCTTTTATGTTAAAAATTGTTTGCGACCCTCATTTACTGTCACAGCGGGGCCAAAATAATGTTAAGAACAGCCGACACATATAGCTAGTACAGAATATCATGTGTTCCAAAGCTAGAAGGTCTATAATAACTATAGGTACACATGCATTTGAGGCATGGAAGGCATATACGAATGTCATACGAAATAAGCAGACAGTGAAATATGAAAAGTTTGTGATTACAATGCATGATAGGTAAGGACGGTCACGATATTTTAAAGATACTCTTATCCAGAACTTTTATTTTTATAAGTATTATAAGTAAATGTTTGTTTTTCAGATCATACCCCGCTGTGACAGTAAATGAGGGTCGCAAACAATTTTTAACATAAAAGCAAATAGAAAATTTGCCTCCCACAGAAGCTGCCCTTAAACAACCTTAAGGGTAGTTTTACAGTCTGTGTATATTTGGGGGCCTACAAAAAAATCAGAATATTCCTTCCCCATCTGAAATAAAAAGAAAAGAGAAGCTTTGAATTAATAAGATATCTGTGCGTGAAATCTTGCAGTTCCAGATTGAAGTGTTTTAAACGCCAGCTCTAAAATAGGTACAGTACTCCAAAAATAATAATGCGCATAGAAATCTTCGTCACTGTTCGGCAACTGTCATATTCCCGGAGCGTCCGAAGATGATATTTATATAGAGTGGTTAAATGCATTTTCTTCATGCATAATTTAGTCAAATTATGTGTTTTGTGCTAAAAGAGATTAATATTTATTTGTAAGTAACGATTTTGTTTCGATAATTCCTTGTATGTAAATAGCGAGGATAACCCCACGATTGCGAATATATCTTTGTTGGATTGATTTACTTGGAAAATTTTATAGTACTTTTAAAGTGTCTTACTGAAGCTGGTGTAATGATGGAAGAAAAGAAGGTTAAAATAACACAAAATTTATATTGTATAAAATATGGTTTTCAAACACAGGTTTACATTTAAACCACATAAATCTAATCATTAAAATCTCAGTTCAAAAGTATTTACAGTACTGATCATTCTTCAATATTATGACAATTACAAAAAAATAAAAATAAAAACAGTCAAAAACAGGGATTATCTTTATTTCTGACATTTTAGATACATCGGAACTTTCATTATGCTCTTCTTAATTTTCACTTTCCCCACTGCCATCACCTGTGTAAATCATTTCATCGATTAATTCAATTCACATTTAAAAACAAAACCAAGAAGGGTATGTAATAGCAGCTCTATATAATTCCACACAGAGAGAACACGTGCAGTTACCACCAATATTTAAAGACGACTGACGGATTTTTGAGTTTTTTGACTGACAGGCTACCGTCACCTACCTCCCGATTTGTTTTTAATTGTGTATGACCGTGAATTGACTTCTATTTCTTTTGAACAAGGTGTAAAATGCAAGTGCATTGTTTAGGGCTCTTACGATTCAATGATTTATTTTTAACAATGCTATTTGACTTCATTTATAATTTAAAGATGATTAAAAATCACACTAATATTATATAGACAAAAGTTTGTGAGTATCAGATATCCAGGTCCTACCAGACCAGTTAACATGGTATAAGACAAATAAGTACGAAACACTCGAAAAATGAGTCAGACTCGCACTTGGCTGTTTGTTTTTTGTTAGTATTGCTTGTTTTTTGGGTCTATTAGCCGTCCCCTACGCTGCGCTGTCGAACGTTTCTGTACTTTGTATAATTTTTTTTACATTTAAAATGATAAAATATATGTTACATGTTAATGTTTTTATAATCTGCATTAAATGGCCTTTCAGACAGTATTTTTTTATAAACCAAGTTTGATACAAAAATATAAAACTATACTGGTTTGTTTGGATTTTTTCACTACTAAAAGTTTTTTATTTTAACGATTGTGACATATTTTCCTATGGAACCCTAAAAACCTGGTATGGGGAATGAATTGGGCATCATCTAGTTACCTGATAACGACACCAAACTCGACTCAAAGGTCCAAATTAATCCGCCAGAATTTTTTTTCGGAGCGCCGGGCAGTCTGTTCTTCAACCCCCCCTCCCTCCCTCCTGCCGGGGAGTAATGACTGGCTACCGGGCGATTTGGGCTTAGGTAGACGAGTACAACATTCGTACCAAATGGCATTGCTTTACTCAAAAATGTTTACCTTTTCCCATAAGAAAACGGACTACTCGTTCTAATCCTTGTGCAATTCGGTCACGCTCCTTTTCATACTCCCTAGCATTCGTCTCACACTCCTTAAATACTTTTATTACTTTTATTATTTTTTTACTTTTAATTTGACGACGCGGTTGGCGCAGTGGTAAAGTAACTGCCTACTGAGCCGACGGTCCCGGGTTCGATCCCCGGTCAGGGCAAATATTTGTGTGATGAACTCAATTATTTGTTCTTGGGTCTGGGTGTTATTATCTATATATTTATTTATTAAATATTATATTTATCGTCGCCTAGTACCCACAACACAAGCCTTAATTGAGCTTACTGTGGGACTAGGTCGATTTGTGTAATAATGTCCTATAATATTTATTTATTTATTTATTTATTTATTTTTATAACTAAATCTTCAGGCTTCTTCTTTTTTTTCGGCGGTTGCCACTGGGTTTGCACTGGACCTGGTGGTGGTGTAAGTGCTGGTGGCGGAGTAGGAGGAGGAAGAGGTGGAGCGACTGTGGGTTGACTGCTTGTTCCTGGAGTATTCCATTCATCTGGAAAAGTTGAGATTCAACAATCAACGTAAATACTATTCAAGTAAAACTTCTTTAGGCGCGACTAGGGAGTAACTCAGATTTTTTTTCTGACGGAAGTAACGCTTACTATAGTCTGTGTAGTTTCCGCCATTTAAAAATAATAATTCTGATTGGTTGTAAGTATATGTCATATACTACACGCTTCTTGACTTATACGCCAGCTAGTGGCAAATATCATAATCAATTAGGATTATTTATTTAAGTTAATATTTAATCATTTCAGTGATATATGTCGTCAACGCCAAAGAAGTTTTACTTCAATCGCGCGTAAAGGTTACACGCACACACTTTTTTCTGCTAGCTTTAGTTATCAGGAACTTTTTTTTTTTACTTTAAGTATTTGAAGATCTTATTTTTAAATGTTTTGTTGTTACTAGTAGTTATGACAAACAAAAGAGTTATAAGGTATATAAGTAAGTCCAACCTTCAGGAATTTGTGTATATTCATAAGCAGCATCATCCACAGTCAATTCGTCTACAGTTTCTGTAGCAGGTACTTACTTGTACACCTGACAAGCTAACATCCTCTCCACCAACAACCTATAAAAAATTAAAAAAGTATAATTATTATTATTATTTTATTTATTAATAGAACAACAGAGGTCCACTTGTGAGTATAATTTCTTAATTACTATGTTAGTTTACATTGTTTTTATACAGTTTACATTTACATTAATTTAAATATTATCATTACTGAATATTTTACCATTTATAATTATTAGTCATTTTAGTGCATATTAGTGCTTACTTAAAATTTGTGAGTAAAGGCCACCTTTACTGTTTAGTATGCCTATTGTATTTTTTTATAAAACAAAATACTACTTTAGAGTATTCATTAATGCTCATAGAAACACCAAAGTTAAGACATTGTAAACAAAGATCATAATTGCAATGCATTATGTGGCACTCAAACCCCAGCCAGTCCACACAAGAATTTCAAGTGTCACAAATCACAATACTAACAAAAAACTTAAGTGGTAACCCTTTTTTACAAGGTTAGGTAGGAAAGTTGCAGACAAGTTAAACTTTTGTTCATATTCTGTCCCAATATGGAATTTAATATTCAGATAATTCGAAAATCATTAATTATTATCAGTTTATTATATTTCCCTGAGATTACAACGATTGCTATGAAAAAAAAAAGATATACTACATTACAAAGCAAAAATATCACACCTGTACAAATCCAGCTTCTTGTATAGGCATCCCAGTAGCAGCCTGCACTCCAATTAAATTTAACACTCTGTTTTCAAGGTCTGTTAATGTCAGCTGAATCGCTGGCCCACCACCTGTACCCTGAGCAGACCTATTTATTTTCGCCCACTTTTTTTTTACATTGTTCTTAAAATCACTCCAAACCTAACAAACATGAACAAGAGCAGGATGTCAGCACCAATATAATTATGCATGCATGTATTTCAAATTGTGTGAAGTATGTGTATTTCCTTAAATGTGAGTAATTAGGATATAATAGGCTTACCTTCCGCCACTTTTCCTCTGTTCGAGAATCCCCAGTGCCATCACTATTGAGCATATCAATTAACTCCTTCCATTTTTGCTGCACATAATGTCTACCACGAGGACCCCCACTGGGTTTGGATAAGTCTCCATGCCTAAAATAAATTTAACGTGAGTTAAAGGACCGTGTGCTCTAATATTTTAATAATATGTGTTAGGTACCTTTCTTTTTCAATTTTGTTTTTACAAATTACACATGACTAGCGTAATACTTTAACTTGAGTATACAAATAAACTTTAGCTCTTTTAAACTTTACAAAAATATATTCCAAAAATCCCATTGAAACACTATTAAAATCAACACAAATATGCTTATGACAATAAAATCTTAAATGTAATACACTTACTTTTCCATAAATTCTACCATAATGGTGTACTGCGGGTGGCTGGTTCTCATTGTAGAACAATAAAATAGTTCCAAACTTTTAACAATTTAAATCACAACACAAGACACAAGTTCACTTCAAAACAAAGTTGGCCTTGAATGAGCTTCGAGCGTCCGTCGTTCGTTTAGGAATACAGTCAAATCAAACACAATGTTTTAGTAATCAGTTAAATTATTATGCCATTTATCTAACTGAATATTATTTTTTTCTGCAGTTTCTTCGTATTGCGTCATAAATTAAACAGTATTAAATTTTTAAATGCCCTAAAATCACAAAAATTTTAATTAACTAAATACTTATCCAGTTTCTGAACGAAACATTCACTCAATGGTAAGATCATTCGTTCTATTTTTCCCATCCTTGCTTACGTTAGTATGACGTCACCAACGTTATCGTATCGAGCTCTCGATACTGGTTCGAAAGTGCTTCGTGCTTCCGACTTTCGTTTTTCAAGCCAAGTGATCTAATATATTTACTTACCTATATCTAATTCTTCTTTTACTGTAGATGTTGATTTGTAGGAGTTTTCTGTAATAGGTACATGATTCTTTATTTCATAACATGACTTAAAGATGACCGAAATCTATATCCTTAAGGCAAGCTCAAACTCTATCTTACGTTTGAATCGGTATAGTTTTTATAGTAAACTAGATTTCCGCCCGCGGCTTCGCCCGCGCTGTCAAAGAAAAACCCGCATAGTTCACGTTTCCGTGGGATTTCCGGGATTGCGTCATGATGGGATAAAAAGTAGCCTATGTCCTTTCTCGGGTATCAAAATATCTCCATACCAAATTTCATGAAAATTAGTTCAGTAGTTTAGGCGTGATTGAGTAACAGACAGACAGACAGAGTTACTTTCGCATTTATAATATAAGTATGGATATATGTTAGAGTGTAACAATATGACGTTATAAAATAAAATACGAATATAATATTTCTTAGATGACTTTACTCGACCAAAGTCAAGACAAGAATGCTCCACAACTACTGACGTCCGTTATTTAAATGAAGATCAAAATAACTATTCGAGTGGTGTTATTTGTGTTGTTTTGATCGTTATTTTGAATATGACATGAAATAATATTATTATTCGTAAATTAAATGATTATTAATACTTTTATCCAATTGATTAATTATTATTAAAATATTTTATAAAATTCATCAATTGATTTACTTTTAAAATATAATTTTATTGTTAAATGAAACACACTATCATATGTTTGTATTTTTATGATGACGTACGGCGCTCACGCTTTTTTTTTTGTAATTTGTCTCAATGTGTAGTTATTTCTATTATTTTTCTCTGTATTGCAATAAATACATGGTACTAACAAAAACAGGAGATTGTTTATTTACTAACAAAATGCTTTGTATGACGTCCTCTTATTATGATGTTTGATATTTCCCTTCAATCTATACTTAATATTATAAAACTAAAGAGTTTGTTTCAACGCGCTAATCTCAGGAACTACTGGTCCGATTTGCAAAATTCTTTCGGAGTTAGATAGCCCATTCGTCGAGGAATGCTACAGGCTATATATCACCATGCTAAGACCAACAGGAGCGGAGCCCCGCGGGTGAAACCGCGGAGCACATCTAGTGTCATTATAAACAGATTCCACTGTATTTTCTAGTGTTTGATTTTACGCGAGTATTATACATCTAGAAATTAAAGACTTGACCCCGTGACCACGCTCGCTGTAAAGTGTTCGAAACGTCGGGAAAATAATATAATGAATAAATCGCGTTTAAAATCCGTTAATAAGTTTAAATTTCTAGATTCCACTGTACTTACATACCCAAATACAACACTCACCAAACAAAGCATTCTTGTAATACATATCGTAGAACTTCTCTTCGCACTGTTGTATTTGCTTTTTAAATGTGCTAGCATCTTTTAATTTGACGATACATTCTGGACATATACTGTATGTTGAATCCCTTAGATTCCCTGGCACTGGTGTAATCTGAAATAAAATCACTAAATATTATAAAACAAAGTCGCTTTCTCTGTCCCTATGTCTCTTTATATGCTTAAATCTTTAAAACTACGCAACAGATTTTGATGCGGTTTTTTGAAGTGAAAACTTCTTTAGCGGCATTGAGCACTTTTTCTGTAATGGGTATAAAATCTTAAACTCGCGTCAGGACACGTGACCTGATCGAAAAAGCGTAAGACGGATACCATTCCAAAATATCAAACATGCTCAACGTTAATAATCAAGTTTTCACTTCTGCCGGCACTCCCGGAGTGCAACCCGTCTTTTTTTTTAATAGATGGAGTGATTCAAGAGGAAGGTTTTAGTATATTATAAAGTTCTTACTCAAAAACTTAATACAGAGAGGATATGTTGAATAATGCTCATATATTTTTACAATTTTTATCCTCTCTCCCTCATTAGCTAAGAGCACTACTATATTTTTATAAGTAAGCATATACTAAATGAATTAATTGCTATATTATTATATAGTATAAAACAAAGTCACTTCCCGCTGTCTATCTGTCCCAAATCTGTTCCTATGTTACTTAAGTTTATATTTTGATAACTACGGAACCGATTTGGATGCGGTTTTTTATTATAGATAGTGAGTCTCGAGGTTTCAATATTTATACAGTTTTAGACAAAACCGGTAAAGCCACGAGTGGAAATTAAAAACAACAGACACACGTAAAGTAAAACAAAAAAAAGTAAAACCCAGAGACCTTAGCACAATGGTCAATGACTAGCAAAGATACGTCGTATACTACTTACGTTAATATCAAAACAATTTCTTAGCATATCACACAAGTTTTCATGTTGCGAAGGTTCAAATAACTTAATGAATTTACCCTCGGCATGACAACACCTACACAGGTCTTTTTCAAACTTATACACTTCGCTTTCACCCGCCATTTCGAAGGAAATCAAGATTATTGTCAATGTATTAATAAGAAGTAGTTACAGTCTAATTTTCATTTTTATTTTTTAAACATTGTTCATTTTAGTTTAATATTTAGAACAATAACAATCACATTCACACTCAGAGCAATTTATTGCTCTGAGCATTCACAACATTTTTTAATATACCACAGTTTTGACTGGCTTTGACAGTAATTGTCAAAATAAAAACAAATAGATGAAATAGAGAATCTTTTATTTCTTTTCATCATAATATTTTGGTTCCAAATGTCGGGAAATTGGTTATAGAGAACGCGCCACGACACAAGTTCCGTAATCCGTAGATGCAAAGATCTCGCAATTTTTTGAAGCGTAGATAGATTCAAAATCATTGCGATTAAGTGGGTGCCTAAAATAATCCTCCCAAAATTATTTAATGCAAACAGCCCCCAGTTTGGGCAGAATTTATGTGAAAAAGGTATTATTCCGTTTGTTTAAAGGTAAGCAGAGATATAAATATAATACTATACATAATATAAACAAGATATAAGTATATTATGACTGGGTATTCCACACTCTGATGCTACGGCCACACTACCTTACCGTCTACCGGGCTGTTACCGCAATAATTATGGCATTAAATTACCGTCTAAATTACTACATGAACTGGTGTGGTTACACTAGAGTTTACCTAGATATGTCGGTAATTATTGGCATTTACCGCAGCAAAAAAAACATTAGTTAATAATTAATATAATAATAATTATAATATGGTTTCTGTAATAATTCATCAAGGATTCTTTCTTTTTCAAAAGGATTTTTTCTTTTTCAAATCATCTATTGTACTTGGAAATGATAAATTTTGTTTGATCCGACGCCACGCATCATTGTGTACACTGCGATTTTAATAGTTCTTCTGTCGGGTATCCCAAAGAGAATAATTCCAAGAATTCCAAAAATTAGCGCCATCGAGCGCTTTTTCATTTGACTACTCCATGTCGGTCGATACGTGCGTCGCCGGTGAGCTCATATTGCACACTGGACAAACGGTAGTGTGGACTGTGGCCGCATACGCAATAATTACTGCGGTAATCTTCTTTGATGTGCGAAAGAATACCGCCGCCGGAGCTATTGCCTACCGCCATTTGTCATATTGATTGGCATTGTAGAATTATGGCCATAAGTCGTGGTTACACCTAGGTGTTGTTAAAGTTGTGGCAATAATTATTGGCATATCACGGTAGTGTGGCCGTAGTAACAGCTTACACTCATAACGAATTTGCCACCGTTCATCATCATCAGCCCATATAACGTTCCCACTGCTGGGACACGGGCCTCCTATGAGGGTACAGGCCATTAAATCCACCACGCTGGCCAAGTGCGGGTTGGCGGATGACACATGTCGTCGAACTTTTGATTCTTCGACATGTCGGTTTCCTCACGATGTTTTCCTTCACCGTTCGAGCAGTGGTGATGTTACAACATGCGCAGATAAATTGAAAAATCAATTTATTTCCTGCGCGCTCGCCTGGTCTCGAACCCCGGACTTATCGATTCGAAGTCCGAGGTCTCACCACTGAGCCACCACTGCTC
>CAJQZM010034883.1:436-18145 GCA_907164665.1 Colias nastes
GAGTAGCTATAAACAGCTGCAGGCAAGTGAGTTATACGTGATTATATCCGGAGTAGCTATAAACAGCTGCAGGCAAGTGAGTTATACACGATTATATGCAGAGAAGCTATTAACAGGTGCAGGCGGATGAATGATACACGGAGACATGCTTAGTAGATACCTCTCAGTCATTAATTGCATTGGTAGACTAGTTCGTCGTAATACAAGCTACGGACAAGTATTCTTGTGATTTATTTTGTTTTATCCTTTTGATTTTTTGTTTCGCAGAAACGTAGATGTTTTCTATTGCTAAGCAATTCCAATTCAAGAATTTGCCGATGATGTATTATTGTTCAAGTTTGTTACGTTATAACTTACGATCCCTTTTTTATAAATTTATAAAGAATAGAAAAAATCGCATCCTTTCACGCCAATCCGGGGCGGATGCTTGACTTCTATTCTTTCAGTTTTCTGTGTCTAAGGGACACATAAAACGGGTTCGAGTCCCGCCTCGTGATCGAATTTTTTCTATTCTTTATAAATTTATATTATTTTATAAAGCATTTTAATGCCATAATACCGAAAATATCAGATTCATTTTCTTACAATTATTTATCTGTATTTAACCAACTTCTCTCTCTTTCAGGAGTCCAACTGGGTGGGGGGGTAAGTGTACTGCCAAAAGCGTCACGTGACGACGAACTTAACTATTAAATAAGGGTTATGTTAAGCGAAAGTTCATGTTAACTCGAGTTGTATCCACAACGAGCCACGAATAACCGTAATATGAAATAGAATCATAGCTATGAGTGGGAGTGAGATAGCAATACAGCAAGTGCGTATGTGTGAGCTAGACAGCTATATACGATTCTATTATATAATGGTTGTTAAAAAAAAACCGCAACGAAATTCAGTTACCGATTTTAGCCGATAGATGGCTCTGTGACTAAAAGTTTATTTCGTGTGCGAATAAAAAATTGAATTCTAAAAAATTTTCCGTTGACTTTTTTCGTACGCGACATACAACAGTTTTCAATGAATGTAACTAGATGGCGTTTTAACAAAAAACAAACGTGTGCTGTGGAAATATAAATAAAATACAATTTTTTTTTGTTTTTAGCGCCATCTTGGTATAGAGATTTTGAAATTTGTGACTTAATTTGATTAAGCGCACATTGAGCTGTTTTTTTGTATTTCAAAATATATTGGTTATTGTAATTGCAAGTATTGTTTTAATTACCAAATTAATGTATAACAGTTTCTTTTTTCGTTTTAATATATATTTTTAGTATATATATCTCGCTCCAATCAGATTCTATGAAAGAAAATAGTAGAAGTATAAGAATATTTATTTATGCCAAATCTAAAAATAATTATTTATATCAAAGTAATTGACACCAAAATATTATAAAAATACCGCCATATTATATTTAAAATAAAAATCAATTCGTAACGAGTACGAAAGATCTTAAATAAATTCAAAATAATCTAACTTACCGTCGCATAAAATATATTTTCCCTCAAAATTCTCAAAAATAAACATGTTGTTTATGCATACGTAATCTTAATAAATTCAATATAAACTTCATTAAAAACGTTCTCGTTGTTATTGTACTTAATATATTATTATAAAATAAATAAAAAAATCGATATAGTCTTCCCTGAGTGTGTCATTCGATATAATAATAATTATAAAGCGTTTCTATTGAAGCTAAAAGACTAAATAAAACTTTAATGTCGTCGTATTAAGAGTCAAATTTGTGTGTCTAACAATTTAATAATATGAACTTCAATTATTACTTCACTCCTTCGATGACGTCATAATTCACGATGGCGTATTCCTAAATTTACTTTTTCGATAGATTTAGTTTTAGTATTGATCCAATAAGTAGTTAGTTGCATTGGAATTGGAAAATGATATTATCATTATAGTTGAGTTATTTTAACATTATTTAACGTGTGAATACGTGACTCAAAAGTAACAAAATTATTTAAAAAAAAAATATTTTTCAAGAAGTATGAGCAAAAATTTGAACAAAAACATAACTTCAATTTTAAAACACCAAAGCGAATTTCAACGGCTGTCTCTGCCGTTTTTTAATATATAATATTTCTATTTATTCGTAAATTAATTCAATAATCCCTGTGTCTTACCTTTTGTAAATATTTATCGAATTTTAAATGATATTTAATCGTTTGCGTGGTGTCGTGTACGAAAATAATAAATTATTAGTGAGATGTTCATTAGAATAGATTTTAGACTGTTACCAGCTATAAATTACGATATTCGCAAAAATTTTCGAGATTTATATGATTCCAAGCTATTCCAAGTCTGTCAAAGTAAAGTTGACATCTTTTAACCGATTTCGAAAAAAAGTTATTATGTGCTTGGTACTCGATTTTTTAGGTATTTTATAGTTTTTGGTGGTTTTTTTATTCGAAACTTTGCTGTGTATAAACGTCCCAGTAACAATTAATTTATTTATTGTACTTTGTGTTAGTTACGCGACACATACTGAACTTAACTGGTCAAGATAAAAAAGGGTCGGGTTAAATATATTATTAATTAAACTTGCTTTAAATACATGGTATGATTAGGGCTTCTAACCTTGAGGAGATATTTTGGCAAAAGAATATGGTGATGGTAGCAATTTTACTGGGCAATAATTAAAGCTTGGAATAATTAGTGTATTAACTGTGTTCGTCAGTCAAATGTCTAAAACGTTTACAGTCGTCAAATCTATAAATAATCAATTAAAATAAATAAAAACTTAATAAATAATGAAAACAGATAAAAAATATATTTTTCGCCGAGAACTTATTCAACGTATATAAATAATTATTAAAACTAACCTCAAAATAGGTATATAGGCAAAAATTTAGTAGCAATTAAAAGTTACGACATCGCTTATTATACCATTTAAATACATCTCATAAGAAATATAGATTCTTTATTTTTATGCATTATCTAAAAATATATTCGTCAACAATAATACTCTTGTAAATCAGCTCACTTCACAACAAACTGATGAACAGTTTTCATCAAACAATTCGACCGCTCTGAAGTAAGTTACAAGTCGAGACGCAAATATAATTTTTAATGAGATAGAAAGGGATAGACATAACTTCAAGTTATTTTGATGACAACTGAACATCATTATCATATTAAACAAAATAAAAACATAATGCATCCCGTCCATTCATTGTATATTTTGCAAATATATAGTTTTATAGAAATTGTGTAGCATCACGTAGTTGAGCTCGTGGTTTCCTTTCTATAATGGCTATAATCTCAGACCAATTTTTTTAAATTCATGGAATAATCAGTTTATTTTCAATTCAGTTTTCATTCTTCTTGGCTTTAAAAAAATACCTAATATGTTGTGAAAATACCATGCATAGGTGTTTAATATCTGTCTTATTGAATTGGCGTCCTCGGAAAAACCGAATGGTCATAATATGTGTATAGTTTAGAAAGCATTAGAGCAAGATCTTCATTTATTTTCATTTTCAACAGTATTAAAATTTTGAAAAACTATTTTTTTTACTTTCTGACTTAAAGAGTCTGAGATTATAGTTGTCTTCTATTTGTAAATTTGCTACTTAATTAAAAAATGATGTAACTTAGCTTTATTATTCAAAGTAATGCATTCACAAAGAACCAAATATAGTTTTTAGTACACGTTTACAGATTTCTAGGTCAGACAATAGATTTTATAGTATACTTCTTGGCAATACTTTAACAGTTTTTTATCTTTATTAATTTAAGCTAATATGGTTTTGTATTTGCTTATAATATTTTAAAATGTTTTACCCTTACGTGTCTAATAAATTAATAAATTTTAATCACCAAAAAATGTCTCAGTATTAATTTCATGTGCCCCTTATTTATTAAACATGCAAAAACATGTCAAAAAAATTCAATTCTTTTTATTTTATTAAATGATGATACCAAATGCGTTTAAACCAAAAACGTAAACAAATACATTCCTTTTACTATAAAAATGAAACTCACTGTTCATGTATATTTTTTTGATGTAAGTAACAATGAAAAAAAAATTAATTGTTTTATCTATATAATGCTTGTATTTTTTAATTGTTTTAATTATTATTCTTGTGTTCGTCTCCCTACAATATGCTGTCTCGCTCTAACACAATCTATCGTATTAGCCAGAGCAAGATAGCAAATAGCAATACAGACATCATTGTAAAGTAAACCTTACATCAAGTGAATAAGTTGTAAATTTGTATGCTTTGTCTTTTTTGAGAATCTGTCTTTAATATACGTAATATTATGTTCAAGAGCTTTGAATTTATTCATCAGTATTTTGATTATTTTAAAATTTGGTCCTATCAATTCAGACGAAATTAATTGAAAAAAAAACTTAAGCGATGTCAAGGGGCATCCGGATGGAACGAAGTGTTAAGTTAGAGAGAGACAGACAGAGAACCACGCGCACGCCGCACGGCTTACAACTCTAGCAAAAAGTGTCGTTTTTTTACGACAACTTTTCGTAAGAATTTTTTCCGTCTAGCCCCCTTTCACAACGCGCGACAAGGAATTATTTTTGTACTAATAAATTAACAAACGAAGAAGCCAATTAAAATAGTTTTTTTTTATCTGTGCTTATATGTAAACTAAAATCAAAACTCTTGAACACAATTTCAAAATTACTTATATTAGAAAGAGATAGAACGTGTATCTTATCTCTATTGTATACTACACTTATACATATACCTGTATCTTGTAAATATATATGATATATAAATATGTTTATAAATTGTTGTTCTTACACTATATTGTAGATGTTCGCATTCGGTGTTGATGTATATAAAGTTTGGAAATAAAGAGTAATTATTATGTTACATAATGTATTGTTTTATTTGTACCCAAGTTATATACTCTTAAACCAGCAGGCCGAGACCAACGGCAGAGAATAGAATAAACGCTAAGGAATAGAAACTGCTATCGCTAATTATTGACATAAGCTCATGACATTTTAGTAATGGTTCGGTCACACTACCAACAACGACGACGACAACGACCAAAAACCCCATCCAGACAAAATTCGTTCAAAATAAAATATTAAAATTTCCCGTCATACTGGTACTCGGAAGAAAAAAATTTTGAGGTCAATTAATAAAAAAAAATAGGTTTTATGCGATTTACGCCGAGACGGTAAGCTAATCATATAATTAAAGGGGCTGGGGCCAAAATTGTAGATCATAAAAATTATCTATAAAAAACTTCCAATACATTTTTTTCTAGGAGCCAACGTTTCTACGAAAAACCTCGTTTCATTCATTATTCACAAAAAAAAATTCCAATTACCAGAACGACAGGAAATTTTAATATTTTATTTTTAAGTGTGTTTTTCACAGTTTTGTTAAATTGGACTGGATGAAAATTTTGTTTGTGGTCGTCTTCGTCGTTGGTAGGGTGAACAAATCATTAGCGAAATATCGTACGCTTATGACAATTAGTATCGCTAGCGGATTCTATTCCTTTGCGTTTTGACGTTTGTCTCGGCGCTCAGTAATGTATAATAGTACCTATTTAAAACATGAAAAGATCCTTATTAAGAAATTGTATTTAAAACATGAATGTAATCATTTAATATTAAGAAGACTCAAGAACCTCTACGTCTCAGATAATAATTTTTTACATAATGTTCATTTAACTATTTTTTTTAATAAAAATCGATTCTCGAGTTACAGAAGGTCACTTCTTCTCATTAAGTACTTACAGTACAAGAAACAAACGTACATTTAGCTAAACTGTACTACTGAAGTGAAGTCCCGTGTCCCCTAGTGGGGTAAGGGGCAGATGCATTATACATCTGTTTCACAAATCGATCGATTTAGGGACAAGTAGGTGATCAGCCTTCTGTGTCCTACCAGACCAAGACATTTTTTTTTCTTCGTCTCCACCGGGAATCGAACCCAGGACCCCTCGGTGTTACGCTCACGCGTCAACCACTGTACCGAGGAGGCGGTTACTGAAGCAGTAGTATAAAAATCGATACCTATCAATTGTAACAATTATGTTCAATGTGACATTTTTAATTGCATTTCTATAAAATCACGTTTTCTTCTACAAGTAGTTCAAAGAGTGACTCGCCACGTGAGACCTCACGTGGGTCAGAATGATATTCATTAAAAATAATTTCTTGAACAATGCCTAGGTACCTATTGATTATTTTCTGTAATCTCTAATTACAAAGTAGTGTTTTTTCCTGATGAGTCCAAAAATAGTCACTAGATACTTACTTAGGTAGCTTTTAAAAAAAATAAAATATACCTACTCTTTACTTATTAAATACTAGCTGCGCTTCGCGGTTTCACCTGCGTGGCTCCGCTCCTGTTGGTCTTAGCGTGATATTATATAGCCTATAGCCTTCCTCGATGAATGGGTTTAGCGCGTTCAAACAGACAAACTCTTCAGCTTTTTATTTTTTAATATTTGTATAGGTAATAGAATAATTATTTCTTAATGAGAGAGAGAGAGTGAGAAATAGAGAAACCAAGTAAGAAAAGTTAATGATATTTATGTAGACGGAGATATTTGCTTTGTTTCAACTTAATTTGAAAAACTGATTTGCATCTAATTGAATATAGGTACCAAGAAAAACAAACTAACAGGCATTGAGGTATTATTACTAGAGAGGGCACCACGAACAAAATCTGTGCGACAAGCGCGGCGGCGCGGGGCGGCTAGTGAGTAGAGGCGGCACTTTGTAGATATTCTGCCTCTTATTACTTATAAATTAAAACCAATCAATGTAACAAATAAATATTGTTTATCTTATTAAAAAAATATGAATAAACTTATCAATTAAAACCAATCAATGTAACAAATAAAAATTGAGTTTGAGACGATTGACTCTAACTCGTGTTAAAAAAAGTGTAGTAGCGATGTCCTCTCTAGTACGTAGTACATGTAACTCAATGCTAACAGGTCATTTCCAAATTCCAACTCAGCTACATACTAAGACATATACGCAAAATATCTTGCCTTGCCACATTATCTAAAACATAATCGACATCATATTAAATTATAATAATAAAAATGGGCGTTGTCTATCAACTGATTATAGATAATTATCTTTTACGAAAGCCGTGGCGTGTTAGTGTGAGGTGGTCTGAAAATCAGTTTTATATCATCACTTTGTCATGATGTAGAGGAAAAATACTTATCGTTTCAAATTATTTATCTAATACTAATACGAAGGATTACAGGTGGTTCATTTAATTGGGCTTACTTATCCTAATAGCAATACTTAATAATTTTCATAAAATAATACTCAAAACAATTTATTATACTTGTTATAAAGTGAATCTATCTCACGTTGTTACCATGTACCGTGACGAAACGTGCCAATAATTATCGCAACCTGATTCATAGAATTTTCTTTCAAGATAGGTAATCTGAATAGTTACATATAAGTATTTCGTAGTGATTAGTTTCGATAGCTGAAAACACGATAAACTGCGGGCACTAAGATAATAATATATCTTTACTAGGTACAATGCTGAACTTAGCTGGCTTAGATGGACCGAGGTCAATTTTACTTTGATCCACGGCACGATGGTGCGCTATCTTGGTTTCCAATTGTACCTAATCAATGTTAAATCGAAACGAGCTCTACAGAATTAGATCTCGATACTGGAGTAAGCAGTAAGCAGCAGCAAATTTCCCTAAAAAAATGCAATAAATTAAGATTCAATTTATTATCTTTATTACACTGCATCTTGCTTAACTTCAATAATTAGTTTCTATTGCCCCATAAGATAAATCACACAATAATTAAAGCGGAGATTAACCGGAAAAGCTAATTAATTACACAGACGATAAAAGATATTTAGCAACAGTTAGGTAAATAGTGGGTAAATACTAACTGGCCTAGAATAAATTCTTTGTAAGGAAATGTCATGAGCTAAATGCCGGGAGCCTTGCCAAGGTGACGGCCGTGGACCACATGCTTAATGCTTATCCTGTTTACGTAATCTATAAGTGGATCTATCCTTACAGGGGATTTATTTGATTACATTAGTATAATAATTGATTGGCTTGGTATAGGTAATGGCCGAGTGATAGATCACAAAACTGATGAGAAATGGGTTCGGTTCCCGGAGATTAAAAAGACGTGTCTGTGGCGACAGTTTGACATGCAGACTTTTTGTAATGTAACTCTGTAAGTCTGTACCACAGACCACTAGGATATACTGTCGTCTGTTACTATTTGTATCTATATATGGATATGTTTTTAAGTTAGTTAAGACTTTGTAGTTACATAATGTCTTTTCCTGTAATAATAATTACACTACGGAAATAATATTGGGAAATATTGTTTTAAAGTATTGAATATTGATTATGCAGAAAATTACAATTAGCATTTAATATGATCCTTTCATCCCTAACATTATTTTCACAACATCGTAGTTGTAATCTATCTCTGTGCTGAACTCAATTTAGCCCGTCGAACACGTCGCTTCGAGTCATCTTTCTTAATGAAAACGGCTAAGGAATGGAACTCTCTCCCTAGCTCCATATTTCCCGCAAAATACAATCTGGACCTTTTCAAAGCGAGGGTGAACAGGCTTCTTCCAGGCAGACGTGCATCCAAGTAGACCACATCGCCGCTTCCCATCAGGTGGGATCGTGATCAAACGTCTGCCTATTCATTATAAAAAAAAGCCACTGTTCTGTGATTTAGCTGCTTTAGAATTATCACGAATTATTCATATTATTATGTCCATAAAATTTATCGTATTCAAATTATTCTAATATGGAAATAAGAATAGGCGGATAGTAACGTGGATATTATAATATAGTAACGCATGGATTGTAATTAATTTTTTTTTTGGAATATAGATACTATAGATAAGTAAGTACTTACTATAATAATAATATGATGTAGTTACGTCATGAAATTATAAACTACGGTAAACAGATATATTTTCGTCAATTCGTCTATATCTCCCTGAACTGACAGATTTGGAAAATATTTTGAGTGACAGTGATCATATTCTACGACGCTGTTGGTTGCAATTTCTCTTCATCCTTTGCGTTTTTATTTGCGAATTATCTAAACATTTTAAATAAATATGTCCTACTGAGTAATATTGTGATCTCGAAACATTTCTTGGTTGATCCTAAAAACATATTTGTCTAACCAAAAGTACCTACAATGAAATTGTGATATTTTATACAAAGGCAAGAACCTGCTTGTGGATTAAAAAAACAGTGTTTGTTTCATTTATGAAAGACTTGTCTACATACATTAGTTTACCTAAGTGTTTTCTACTCGTGATATTATTTATGGAAGACTTAAATAGACATAAGTTTAAGTTTTGATGTGTTTATAGCTGAAGTGGTCAGCTAGTAATGCCCAAGCAATGTGACATAGACCTGGACAGAGTGCTCCGCGAGGTCGGCCAGCTCGGCCGCTATCAGTACCACACCTATCGCTGGGTGCTCCTCGCCATCGTCTTCCACGCTATGCACAAGGCGCAGTTCATCTTCTGCACTTTTAAGACTAACTTTAGGTAAGAGGAACTTTTTCAAATGAAACGGAAAAGCGCAGTTAAATTGTGCACTGTTAAACTAACTTTAGGTACCTAAGAGATATGTTTCCGAATTAACAACGAAAAGCTGGGAAGGCAGAGACCTCTGTAAATAATTGTAAGCGTTGCTGATTTATAAAGATGTATAAAATACGAGATTCCTATCTTCTTTTCTTCATTACACACATGATTTTAGAAGGCGCGTGCAAATAGAGCGCTCGCGATACAATTTTCCGCGAGAGGCGGATATTACCTACTCTTGAAACTGTTGTATAAAAATATTAAGTACCTTATATTAAGAAGATCCTTGTATAAATTTGCAATGCTGTTTTAAGTAAATGTATGGTACAATATGTTGAGCAATGAGTGATCCGAATGACGTAGTTCTGGACAAAATAATGAAGCTTATCGGCTAATTTGATGAATATCAGATGAAAACTTACTGCTGGCTTTTGATTCTATTTAGTACTGCAAAAATAATGCTCAGTACGACGTACGTAGGTATTCTCTGCAGCTTCTGTTAATTACCTACAGGTAAATGTATGTTGGTTCGATATAAAAATCTATTTTTAGTTGTTTATTTTCAAGTCCAAAGTCATCATATTAATACTTGATATCATTGACCTGCATGTTATACAAATATAATTATGTATTGGTACCCACGTACCAATCTTGCACCCAAAATGCAACTCGCTTCTTTGTGTGTAAATAGTGAATGCTGCTATTTTGCTCGAATTGGCGTGGTTAGGTTTAAATAATAAATAAATAAATAAATATTTCGGGACAATTTTCACACGGCACGATCTGATCCCATACCATTCCCATACTAAGCTTTCGCTTGAGTTATGGAAACCAAATGGCTGATAAACATACATATATAATTTTAAATAAATACTTATATAGATAATTAACGCCCAGACACAGAGCAAACATCTATGTTCATCACACAAATATTTGCCCCGGGTGGGGATCGAACCCACGACCTCTGGCTTGGAAGGCAGGGCCACTACCAACCAAGCAAACCGGCCAGTCATAGTCAGGTTTATTATTATTAGGTTAGGGTTATTATTTCATTATGTAACTATAAGTTTACAAAATTTATCAAAAATAATAATATGGAAAATCATGGATCATTTTACAAAACTGGAAAGTTAAGGTTACCACCACGTTACCACGCACACACATTTTCGGCTTGAAAACATAATAGTCAAAAATATACCACAAATTCATTATAATACAATTAATCAAAGTGCCCTTTTATCATAATCCATCGCATCAACCGTGAAATTTATTTATTTTATCGCGATTTGTGGAATTCGTAGCAAGCCTAATTATATCTACGCAGTATTTTAGTATTATTAACCAACTGAAAACTGTATACATTATGTTTATGGAAGCTATTAGTAAAAGGATACCTAAGATACCTTATTAAATAGATAATAATAACTAATATTACTTAATTTAAGTATCTATAATTCTGCTTCAATCTAGTAAACCTATGGACTTTTTCCTTAAGGTACCTACAGTTGTTTAGTTGATGTCATGTTATTTTACGATATCAAAATAGTCTCGTCATATTATTTATTATTATCATCATCAGGCACTTATCAGGCATATGATGCCCATACAGGTCCCATCCCATTGCAAGGACTCTGGCCAAGTGCGGGTTGTCAGATTTCCCATGTCGTCGAACTTTTGATTCTTGGACGTGCGCGTAATATTTTCCTTCACCATTTCGAGCAAAGCAAAATCCTAAAATCAATTATAATAGATTGTTAATTATTTACCTACTAGTGGAAAACCCGGCTTCGCTCGGGTGAAATTTGACTCATAATACACGTCTAGTTGCAAAATGTAGGTAGAAATTTCTGTAGTCATCGGTTCTCAAGGAATATTAAAGGAATAAGCAAGGCATAGATTCGTATAGCTTCGTTCGTTATGTTTAATAAATATAATAAATAAAAACTGCAAAAGTTTTTACACAAATTATTTTTATTTCAAAATAAACTAACACAAATTAACAAAATATATAATTTTTAAGGTTTACTCTGTGTAAACCTCTTTGTTTTAAGCACTCAGTCTTTTTCTCTACTTTGACAGGTAGATAATTTTAAAAATAAAAAATGAAATTGTGGTTCTTTAACCAAACTGGCTAAATCAAGAATAATAGTAGGATTAGGCCTTATCTACCTTTTCCTAGGGATAAATCAGCTTTAACACAGAATGCCTTGTCTCATTGCATGGCTCTTACAAACCAAGTCACTATTCAGCAGAGGAAGTATACATCTAATGTTTTATTTATTTTATATAAGAAAGTTCTATCTTTTATATAAAATTAATAAAACATTTACTGAACATTTTATGTTCAGTTTGACTGTTTCAATGGCATAATCCTACAAAAAGATACAATCCATAGAATATTATTATAAAGGTATGTAAATTGTAATTTTACAATGAGTACTTATCCGAGAATTTGGCAAAGGTACTTATAAAAAAATATTCTCTATTATCACAGGTTGATTATGACAAAATTTCTCTATATATAACATTTTTCGATAAATATTTATCACCTTTCAAGCCTTGTTCAGTGGTATTGATAATTTGAATTTTTACATCATCGAATCTTCGAACTCGAGAGAAGGCAACATAGAGCTGTCCATGGGTGAACACAGGATTAGGTAAAAATATACCGATTTTGTCGAAAGTTTGTCCCTGGCATTTGTTAATTGTCATAGCGAATGCTATGCGAATGGGAAACTGAAGCCGACAAAATTTAAAAGGCAGTTGACTGTTAGATGGCTGGAGACGAATTCGAGGAATAAAAACTCTGGTTCCCACATGGCTACCACAAATAATTTCGGCATCAATGACACGTGAAGCTAACGCTCTAACAATAAGACGGGTTCCATTGCACAACCCAACAGTCGGGTTTAAATTTCTCAAAAGCATTACTATACAACCAACTTTTAATTTTAGAATGTGTGGTGGTAGTCCTGCAGGCGTTATAGTATTTAGAAATTCTACGGGATAGTTTAAAACATCATTATGGTCGTCCTCAACCACAGCGTCAGAACTTTCATAAATTTTAAGTAGGCCGGGGATTTTTTCGACAACTTGGTCGTTCAATTGAAAACAATCATCGTTTTTGGGAGTAAGGATAGCTTTCATTGAATAACTTTTATAATCATTTGTGTTCAGGGAAACACCAAAAATATGGTCTACAATTGAATTATCTACAATGCATCGTTGAGGCAGTTCAATGTGGTCGTCATCATCTTCATTAGCTGATCCATCGCCTACCTTTAATACCCATAGAGCAAACTCTAAATCATCGTGCGCTCTCATATTATGAGCCAATTGGAGTTGAGTAAAGTTTGGCCACATTGAAAATTGCTTAATTGAAGCTTTTATAATATCATTTCGTGACCCATTAACTACAACTGGTAAAATCTGACGAAAATCTCCTGCGAATAACAAAGTTTTGCCTCCAAAAGGTAATTTATTTTTCATTATATCTTGAAGGAGTCGATCAACTACAACAATATCATGACATTTAGTCATGGGTGCTTCATCCCAAATGATTAAATGAGTTTCCTTCAATAAATTAGCTGCTGGTGGCCCTAACGACATATGAGACGTAGAATCTACATCTGAATTAATTGGAATTTTGAATCGCGAGTGAGCTGCTCTACCACCATCTAACAGAGTTGCTGCAATACCGGAAAACGCTATCTATGGGTAGGCAAATTTTATTTTCAGATCTTAAAATATGTAAAATAGTTGTAAATACGAAAGTCTTTCCAGTTCTTCCAGGGCCGTCAAGGTAAAACAGCTTTCTCTCTGTGGGATTATTCACAGCGTTTAGTATTGTATCGACCACACATTTTTGTTCGGTGTTCAATTTTTGGTATTTTTCATAGCCATTTGCTTTTTCAAGTTCACAGTCATAAACGGGATCAGATAAGAAAACATTATTTTCACCAATATCTGGTTCCGGAAGTCCGAAATCTGTTAGTCTCTTACCATGGAGTTTCAATGTTTCATCAATTTCTTGTAAAGCCAACTGTTTGGATAATATTTCAGGGCGTGATCTTGTAAAGTCTTCGATAAAATGTGATGTAAACTTTTCCCAAAGAGCATTAGGATCAGTTACTTCACAAAATACGCAAATTAACGCAAACAGCTGTCGTAATTGCCGAGGAAGTTTAAAATCAATTGCTTCATTCAAACATCTTTCCCATTCTTGATCGTCAAAATGATTTTTAATTTTTTCACCTAAAAAATGAAGTGCTTGACATTGAACACATTCATAAATCATAGAACCAACTGAATGTACTGATACTTGAATGGTGTTATTTGAAAGTGCTAAATATACATAGTTAGTCTTGGGGGGCTGATGTTCTGTACTAAACCTGCTTGAATATTTACGCTTTTTCGGGGGTCTGCCCGCCATTTGATATATTTTCTTTCTCCTCTTCTTCCTTAGAAATAAAATCACTGCAGACTGACAGCATTGATTTTTGTTTTTTCTCGTTGTCCAAAGAAACATCATCAGTCACCAGCGACTTTTCGACTATCGTCAACTCTTCGTTATCGACCTTAAAGGAGAAAATATATTAGATAAATATTCAAATAATAATAACTATTGTGAATGTATGTAGGTATATCCTCGCATCTCTATCTGGTAATAAGTATTATTTTTCATTTTACTGTACTCAGTGACCTACACCATTAACTTACCCAAAAGTCATCATCAAATAAATCTTGGGAATTGTCAGGTTGTATTGTAGAGGCAGCTAGTGATTTAACAGATGCAACAGGAGCAGTTGGAGGTTGTATTGTAGAGGCAGCTAGTGATTTAACAGATGCCACAGGAGCAGTTAGATTTTTTGGAAAAAGGTTTGAAAGTGTCCGAGCTTTGGTTATTCTTAACTGCCTAATTGTTTCTAGGCCACAGCACTCGCAATAATTGAAATTATCTGCAAAAATATATTATACAATTAATAATGTCTATTGTATAATAAGAGCCAGCCAAGTTCAAGTAGAACTTGCGCATGAAGGGGTTCATTTCATTATCGAGAAAAACGGTGAAAAAATCGTGTGTTTCTGTATGTGTTCATGACACCTCAACACAGGCTATGCATGTGGTCATTTATTATTATATTTTGTCGAATTATAGAGAAAAAATATTGAGCCGCTTACCGAGTATAATGTTGTCGCACTCCACACATCGACTGCGCATTTGCTTTTGTTTGCCATCTCTTGCAAATATTCTGCCATTACAAAAATTGCATGTCACTGGAAGTAAATAAGTACTTATTTTATTTTTAAATGCAGAAGGCTTACAATCAACACTTTAAGAAGAAAACAAAACAAAATTCACTTAAAAACACAACCTGCCCACATACCTACTAAAATACTACTCACCATCTTTACGAAGAGCCCTTCGCTCCATCCACTTTCCACAATTGTGACAATGTTTACCAAATGCACGGAGATTCGGCTGTTAACAAAATGATATAGGTATCATCAAACAAAAGACTAAACGAAGACAGAGACACGACCAACGAAACATTTTATGAAATACTTACGATTTTCGGCATGATGTGTGTAATCCAAACAAAGCACAGACTAAGTAGAGAGCACAGAGTACTATTGCTATGGTAGAGAGTATACACTAAACAAAGTAAATAAAAGTATAAAAATAAAAGTATAAAAATCTTTATTGAAAAAGTATAAAATAATACATTTAAAATTTGGGGAAAATGACAATGACATTTGAACTAAAACTTCGACTTTAAGGTTATGGTTAGTATTCTTCTTTCTATGGTTTTTATCGCAATCGGCCAATCTTAGGTTTAAAGAAAAAACACATAACAAAAAGTATATCATAAAAAAGTGTCAAAAACAATATTTTCGAGAAACGTCAACGACTGACGAAAAGTATTTTTTGTTATGATTCACTAAACGTTGGCGAGGCGTATCTAAGCAACGGAACGTTTATTAACTACCCAAGATGGTGACTGCAGTGGTTTGCTTGGTTTGTCAGTGCAATTGAAATTTAACGAAATTCTCCATAATCCGAATTTTGCGGATATATGTTGTCGACTCAAAATTAATATTTTTTTATGTTTTGTTATTCATATAAGGTTTCGATCGAGTCTACCGTACCCTTTGACGAAATTATTAATATAGATATTCTCAAAACTAAATCGAAGTTAGGTCATCGATAATAATAAATTATTTTAATCGCTGGTGGCTTAAGAGCTTATGATGACAATATTTGCTAGTTGGATATGCTTGAATTGTTTCATTTCGATAGCACGAATAATATTTATTAGGTACGGGGAACCCGTGTTTTATAATAACGTATACATGCATTATAAAGTGAGGTATTATAGCACAAAAAATACTAATATAAATTTTGTATGCGAAATACTGTTTATTTTGAATTTACAAGTGTATCCGTGCATAACACCCAGCTAGGCACCTAAACTTTTACCCCGCGTCAGAAGCACGTTGCCCACACACCACAACACATAAAAAAGAAAAAAAAAACATCAAATAAAGCTAATTCTTAACACTCAACACGTGACAATTTTCTCATCGTGTCCAATTATCGGATGTTTGAGCAATCTCGATTATAGTCTAGCGTCTAAAGCGCTATCGGGGCAGACGTGAGGCGGCAGTCGCGCGCGCTATGTGTCCACTGTAGGGTTGAATTTGCGTACAAAATGTCTAAAAAGGACGTGTTGAATTTGGACTCGATTCTGCTTGAGTTGGGCCAGTTCGGCTGGTATCAGATACAGAATTACTGCTTCATTTTGATACCAATCGCATTTAGTGCAGTGTACAGCAGTCAGTACATTTTTGCAGCGGGGAACTTGGAGTACAGGTAGGATTTTAATGTATTGTTTGTGTTGGTGGGTAGTATTGTGTATTTATAACTTTTTAGGTAACGTGAAGGAATGTTTAAGTATGATGTGATGTGATACAATTTGCAGTTTATCACGATGATGATATTTGATTAGTGATCTACTGCAAAATTTAAGTTCAGTTAATCAACCTAAAAATATTTTTTTTAATATTTTAATGCGTTCATTCAAATTATTTATTTGACAAATTTTGTTAATTTTTCATAAATAGGCTTAAGTTTTTTATTTATTTATAGGTAATATTAAATATTAATCGGACAATAATATATTCTTCTATTTTTGTGCTGAATGCTTTTTGCGGGAAAAAAACTTATGATTATTTATAGAGATTAAGTAGAATTATGTCTAAATGGAAAATATAACATAAAGAAATTAATAAGATTCGTATTTAATTTACAGATATACATACGGATTTATTATAAACTAGATTTCCGCCCGCGGCTTCGCCCGCGTTTTCAAAGGAAAACCCGCATAGTTCCCGTTTCCGTGAGATTTCCGGGATAAAACCTATCCTATGTATTAATCCAAGTTCCCCTCTATATGTGTGCTAAATTTCATTGCAATCGGTTCAGTAGTATTTGCGTGAAAGAGTAACAAACACACACACACACACACATCCTCACAAACTTTCGCATTTATAATATTAGTAGGATATTGCCCAAAATGAAAGAGCAATAAGATAACATTGATTGTTTATCAACATTGATCTGACCATGTTAATAATCGTCGATAAAACGATGTAATTATTCCGATTGTAATTTGCTATCAGTACAATATTACCATTTATAAGATTAGACAAACCGTAGTCATTTATAAAAATAATACAAACATTCCTTCATCTGAAAGTTAAGTTGTAATAGGTGACATCTCGTTAAATCTAAATTTTAAATCAAGGTTATATGTATGCAAGGAGCCGCTCATAATTATTATGCCATAGTAAGTAAATAAAATAAATAAAATATAGTAGATACCACCAGCAATTTAATAGATTGGCAGAGAATTGAGCGAGTAAGTGAACACATTTCATCAATATCGATACCTTAGACCACGAGCAATCTAATTTACTTTTTTCTACTCTTTCTCTAATTTGCGAAGGACATTTTCTTTTAACTCTTAAAAATGTTTAAAATATATATGTTTTGTATACATTATGGTATCTGCCTTAATTCCTTGATATGTTTGTATGGTCCATTGAAAAGTTACATTTGGGGTTGCATTTTTTAGAGGA
>CAJQZM010034884.1:0-10366 GCA_907164665.1 Colias nastes
GTGGTTCATTTGACCCATATTTTTTTCCTATGCGGGCTTGTAGTCTAATAATCCTTTTTAACGTTTACGTAACGACGTACGTCTAAGTTAGTAAATGCTGTTCAAATAGTAAATAGGTCAAACCTCAAAATATTCATTTTTGCTTAGGCTTCTCAGACAGTATACCTAATATGTTCTTGTACCTAATTTTCAAAAGTGCCTCCGACCTTATTTCCTCTTAAAAACTGACATTGTGCCGTTGCTTAATAAACTATTCACTATATATACAGTATACACCTATTGTTTTTATCTTGCTTATAAATTAATCATCCAATTTCAAGGTGGTCACTAAAACAAAGCCAAATTAACTTTAGCTTATCAACCATTAACTCATTTGGCAAGCTCCCAAAGGCTTGCGATTTCCCTTCCAAGATACAGTTTTGGCTCGACCCTTGTTACGAGCGAAATGTTTACGAGGCAGCGACATTCAGCAAATTAAATAATGAAATTCTGACGAAACGCTGCAATGACTTATCTTCACGGACTTAATCCAAGATTTTTACGATGGAGACTAATAAGAAGGTCTTAATACGGCTAGGAACAGAAAAGGGACCACTTTCCAGCGCATAAAACAAATCGGTAAATGGATGAAAAGGAGAAATTTCAATTTGTGTTTCCAGCCAACTAATTTACCGATCAGTAATCGTTTGAACTGCTCTTTCCCAAATGCACAAAAAGACAAACGATTTGCGATTTAAAAAGAAGTAGGTATGTGTGTAGGTGTATCCAGATCTAGTATCATATTCACTTAAAATTAATTAACTTAAAAAATACTGACGACACATTTAATCATAATTTTGTAATAAATGGACCATGTCGCAGACATTGATGTAAAAAAAACAATATAAACATGAGGTACTTATTCAATTATTAGTGCTGGTATTACTCATCAATCGAATTACATATCAAACTTATCAATTAACGTCATTTAAAGGTTTTACTTATAGCATTTAACGTTTAATTTTAATTTTACATAACGCATTAAGGCAATGTACATATCGTACCTAATCGTATCCTGAAAAAAGCGGTATTTTGATAATATAAAATTTTAAGTTCACTTGTAGTAGGTAGGTAGGTAAAAAATCATTTATCTCAAAACACTAACATAGATTTTGAGACATGAAATATAACAAACTAAGCTTACCTTGTTTGAGGGTTTACACTCGTCTTGAGACACTCACAAAAACTAACTTTCGCAGCCTGACCTAGTTCTACGATAATTTTTGTTTTCTTGTTTTTGTGTGTGAATATACGATATTGGCTTGAAATGTTATTAATTCATATACGTAACTACGGGCTTTTGAAATTGAGCATATATTTACTATCAAGCTGATACAGCGTAATTTTTTAATAACTATAATATAAACATTTCAGCTTAGTTAATCAAGCAATTTGTAGAAACAGCGTCATCTGTCGAACTATATGCCGCTGTCTGATGTACTCCAACTTCTCCTTTTAACCAAGGATTGAAAAATCGGCTCTTAAACGTTTTTTTGCTTTATAATATTATAATATCACTTTATTAAACCTTTATATCTTTCGTACGTCTTTTCACGCGTCTGTCACAGGTATAATATTTTTTATACCTACATAAAATAGGTAAACATTATGTATTCATTCTTGCTATAATTTTTAGCCGCTCTGTTTTCATAACTAGTGTATCTATCGCCCATTCTATTTACCTTATTCTGTCACATAAATCATAAGAAAATATTGTTTTAATAACTTGACTTTTTAATAAAGCTGTCTACTGAATAAAAACATTAACAATATCATGCCGTAGATGATGACAAACGGTTATCATTTTGCACAAACTGATTTATTAGTAGTTTATATTTTACTGAATACCTACGTTAATGTAAGCGTATTTTGTTATCTTGATCAAGTTATATTGAAGAAATTTATAAAGAAACTTAAGCTATATGTATTAACGTTATATGTATTTGATTTTAGAGAATATTAATTATATGTATAAGTTGTAACTATTTTAGTGTTGTATTATAATATCTTCATAATTCTTCTTTATCAATAAGTAGTAACAAAACATCTATAAATATATTATTATTAAACTATAAAAATTTTATATGCGTATTTAATACGCTTCCTTTGTATAACATTTAAGGGAATCCATTTTTAATCATCTAGCTCGGGATATTTCTATAAATAAAGGACAAAATATAATTACTCATTATCGATTCTAGGAAACGTCTCGAAATTTTATATCCCTTACAACAAATTTACGCTTGTGTGAACTTTGTTATTTTTAACTTTTATAGAGAAATATTTTATACAATTACAACGTGTACCCACGCACTTTATTTGCGTTTGATAAAAATTATTCCAGGTTTTCTATTAAAGGTCTCGTGTTGAAAGAAGTTAAAATATATTTCATCTCAACTTTGTTGGATTTTTTGTATAATTTGTTCAATCATTATCTATTCCGTTACTGTACTTGTATATGTTTTTCTTACGTTTGTAACGGGTGATTTTTTAAGAGGTATAGGATTTGATTTTCAAAAAAAACACAAAAAAATTGAAAAATTTGTTGTAATCTATAATGGAATCGATAGAACGTTCAATATAATTTAATGTTTTAAGATGATTTCATGCAAATGCTGGCCGCGGCTCCGGTTTAGATGGCCCATTCGCAAGGCCCAATTTCGGCACACTCTCTACAACATATCGGCCGGTATATCACGAATAAATGCTTCAATATTGGCTCCCAGTGCGTCAATCGTTGCTGGTTTATCCCTGTAGGCATACGAAATAGTCCAAAGGCGTTAGATCACACGATCTAGGCGGCCAATCGACGGGCCCAAAACGTGAGAAGTAGTATGGATTCCCGGGTACTGCCTCACTCTATGCTGCCTCACTGTATGGTACGGTGAGGACGTGACTTGATTGAAAACCCCGACTAACCAAAAAAAAAAAAGTTTGGACTCTTTTCCCACTAAAGCGGCCACGCTGAGTCGATAGCACTCACTCCCGAAGCGATAGGATGCACGGTTCCAAAGATAGCTGAGGTGTGCAGATCGATTAACTCTTATCAAATATCAATTAGATAAGAGTTAATCGATGGGTCATTAATGGGGCGCTAATGACCCACCGGTTGTTTGCCTTTTCCTATTATCTATCGGCGTTCATATCTATTACTCATTGTGCACCTCGCTTATCACTGCTTTTGTATTAAACTTCTTTGTTACGACCTACCTCGCTATTCTAACCAAACGATGTATTATTATATTCAAGAAAAAATACGTCTAAAATCCTATAACTATATTTATATATTATCCTACTATATTATTATAATTGTTGCTTTTTTAAAAAAGCGATTCGCTTCTGGCGTTGTTTATCAAAGTCTAACCTAACCTAACCTAATTGTTTTTCCGGGTAATCTGATGTATCGAACTTTGTTACGGCAGGACAAGGATTGTAAAAGAGTTGATTGAAAATAAAACATATTATTTCCATATATTATTTCTTTATTTACACCCGCATTACACTACAATACAATTTAACAAGTGTCATATCATTTCTTGGTGAGTCATACGAAAAATTTGTAAGGAAATCTTCCAATCTCAGGCCTCGGAACTTGTAGTACAAATATACCACGCAATACTCTCCACAAAACGCGGAATAGATATCCTGAATTCTAGCAGTATTAAAGTCCCACATGCGACAATTTCTTCTTAAAAATTCCGCTATTACTCTAATCGGTTTACGTCCAAAGGAATCAAAATATTCTCCAACTCTTTCGTGGTTGATATGAATAGCTACCCAATGAGAACCTGGCTGTGAGTCAGGGTCGAGATTGCATATAATAAATGCAGGTATGTGTATATGCATTGGTAGGCGATTCGAGGGGTACACACTATACTGGAGGCTGGGGTGTATTCTATGAAGACTCATTTGCAGGTCTAATGTATTCATTTTTACACGTTTGACCTCATCCAATTTCTATCAATCATCAACCTAAACTAACATCACGTTATATTGTCATCCCAATATATACAATATTTTTATATGTATTTATTTAGAAATGCAGGCCGGCCAATATATACAATATTTTTATATGTATTTATTGTTTGTAAGGAAATAAAAAACAGTAAATTGCATACAATTTGTTTTATTTAATTTTATAATGTTTCCTTTAGTTACATAATATACACAAAATGCATGAACATATTTGATTATTATTATATATATATATTTTTTTTTTGGATATGTGCTTTGTAATAATTTCTAAGGTTGTGTTTATTTGTATATATTACTTTATTTATATTAAACTGTAACCTTAATGTATAAATAAAATGTTTAAAGAGAAAAATATTCAGTTTTATTGCTACATCCAAAGAAGATAGAAGTATAAAAATGATTCACTTTATTCATCCATTTGCTGCCATCATAGCAGGTCCAAGTGGATGTGGAAAATCTAACTTTGTTACACAATTCATTAAACACAGGAGTAGTGTATGTAATGAATTTTTTTCTGAAATCACTTGGTGTTACGATGAAATGCAACCACTTTATAATATACCTGATGTAAATTATCACCAAGGGTTGCCCGATTTGCATATGTTTGACGGTAAAAATCCTCATTTGATTATAATAGATGATTTAATGAGGGAATCTGATGGTAGAGTTGTTGATATATTTACAAAAGGTAGTCATCACCGGAATCTTAGTGTATTTTATTTAACACAAAATTTATTTCATCAAGGTAAAGGTCAAAGAGACATTTCTTTAAACTCAAGTTATATAATTTATTTTAAAAACCCTCGAGATAAAACTCAAATAAGATATTTAGCACGACAAGTGTCACCAGATAACACAAAATTTATTGAAGACGCCTACAGGGATGCAACTTTAGAAGCGCATGGATATTTAATGGTAGATTTAAAACAGAATACAAATGATTTTTGTCGTATCAAGACACATGTATTCCCATTTAATGGTCACTGCACAGTCTACGTCCCCACGAAAGAGTTTAAATACACCAAGAATCAAACAATTCAAATCATTTCTAAATGATGCTTCGTCGAGTTACAACGCATAAACATTTGCTAAATGCTTTACATACGCTTAAACCAAAATATCAAAGAGCGTTACTTAAAACGTGTAATGAAGAAGAAATAAATTGTATTTGTGAATGTATTCATAACGTTTTACAAGGAAAGATACCACTTAAAGATCAAGATAAACAAAAATTGAATAAACACAAAAATATACTCCGTAAACTGGTGCGTAAGTGTAAACATAAACTAAGAAAAAATATTATTATACAAAAAGGAGGGGCTTTCTTACCAATAATATTAGGTGCAATATTGAGTGGATTAGTAAGTGGACTAGCCAGTTAACATGGAAAATGCTAAGAAAATGATACTTATTGAACCTGGATTGATTGAAAAATTAAAACAAGAAAATAAGGATACTAGTAATTTGTCTCGATTAGATATTGAAATGCAAAATATTATGAATAGTAAGACGGAAGACCGAAAGAAGTGGATGTTATATTTACAAACACTACAAAGATACCTTCACTTTATCGAAGAGGATCGTCAACCACTCAGATTACCAATTTATTCTAATACATCTAATGAATATTCAAATGACTCTACAATTGGTTTTAAAAATAAAGATAGAGATCTAAAAAGTTCAGTTGATGCTGAATCTTTGTTGGAGGAGAAAGGTTCCATTAAAAGTATAGAAAGTGAGGTAAATCCACTGTATTCACCAACACAAATACTCAGTTTAATACCAAAAACTTATAATAAAAAAGGAGAGTCATTATTAAACTTAATTGGAACAAGTAAAAGTAAAATACGTTGGGATAATGAAGGCACAGTCATAATTGATAATGAAAAAATTCCAGGAAGTAATATTGTTGATTTAATAAATGATTCACTTAGACCCTTAAAAAAAAGTGATCCGATAGGGTGGGATAGATTTGCTAAAGCATTAAAAGATATTAAAGTACCACTTACTTATATTGGAAATCCAAAGAGATGTGAGTTTATTAACCAACTTCAAGCAAAAGATCTGAACAAAACCTCTGAGATTGAAGTTCAAGAATTTTCTACACCGAGCAGTGGAGATAAAAGATATATAACTAAAATACGTAAAAAGATCGATTGGGAAAAATGGACCCCGTACTAGAAGAAATTAACAGGATTTATTATGATCCATCTAACCCCGCTGGTTTTGGTAGTATTGATAAATTATCAAAAGCTATGAAGGGTAAAATGGATAAAAAGCAAGTAAAGGAATGGTTACAATCACAAGAAACATATACATTACATAAACCCATTCGGAAAAAATTCCCGCGTAATAGGTACATTCTATCAAATATTAATGAGCTGTGGCAAGCTGATTTAAGTGATATGCGAACTTATTCTCAATATAATGATGGTTTCAACTACATACTTTGTGTTATTGATGTATTTAGTAAATATGCTTTTGCAAGACCAATGAAAAAGAAAAACTCAGAAACAACTAAAGAATGTTTTGAGAGTATATTTACTGAAAGTAATTCAACACCTACTCACATACAATCTGATAAAGGTACAGAATTTGTTTCAAAAGATGTACAAAAATACTTTAAATCCAAAAAGATAAATTACTATACCACTAACAATCCTGATATTAAGGCTAGTATTGTTGAACGATTTCAAAGAACTCTAAAAATGAAAATGTGGCGTTATTTCACTCATAATAATACTTATAGGTATATAGATGTTTTACAAGATTTAATATACTCTTATAATCACAGCATTCACTCGAGTATTAAGATGTGCCCATGTGATGTAAGTTCCAACAATATTATGACAGTTTGGACTAATCTTTATGATAGAGGGTCAAACAAACTTTCTTTAGAAAATTCAAAACCAAATTTCAACGTGGGTGATTATGTTCGAATAACTAAATATAAACATGTTTTCCAAAAAGGATATGAATCAAATTGGAGTGATGAAATATTTATTATATCTTCAATAATTGATAGATCTCCATGGGTTGTTTATACAATAACAGATTTACAAAATGAACCAATAGTTGGTACTTTCTAAGAAAGAGAATTACAGAAGGTCACTTACAACCCCACCACACAATATAAAATAGATAAAATAATTGGCACTCGTTATTCGGGTAACAGAAAAGAAGTATTAGTGAAGTGGAAAGGTTATCCAGATAAATTTAACAGTTGGATTTTAGCTTCTAGTTTAAAAGAAATATGAATAAAGAAAGTTTTTATTTAACTTTGCTCAGCAATAGTTCCATGGAATACTTTCCTGATAACAAGACCACAAATTTTTCAACAAAATTACCAAAAGCTATGAAATTAGAAGGTGAATGGTTGGTTGGAGTTGTCGAGTTTCAATATCCATGCACAATGTTTACTGTTCAAGATCATGAAAATGTTGTATACATCACAAAAACCATGTTAATTCCTAATGAAGATAAACCATCAGCAGTGTACTACAAAAAACATATTCCCGCTACCAACTACGATAACGTTGAACATATTTTGAGAGCGTTAAATGGTATCGGAGAGAACTTGAAATTTCGTTATGATGAAATAACAAAATTTGTGTCTGTTTCTGTTTTGGATAAAAATATAACATCCGTAACATTATCACCCAAATTAAGTTTACAACTAGGTTATGAACCAAATACAAATCTCCTAGACAGAAATTTTGGGAAGTGTCCTGCTAATTTACACTTAGGGTTACCATCTCAACTATTTCTATATTGCGACATTATCGATCCTCAGATTGTGGGTGATGTTATGACCCCGCTATTAAGAGTCATTTCATTAGATCCTTCAAAATACATTTATGGTGCGTATAAAATGCACGTTTTCTCTCCACCTCACTACTTACCCGTTATGCGAAGAGAGTTCGATACGCTGGAAATGGATATAAGATCGAGCGCAGGACAAAAAATACCATTCCAGTTTGGAACCGTGTGTATTAAACTACATTTCCGCAAATTATAATAATGTATTCTCCTCATGATCATCATAAATGTCCATATGAAAATTATTATTCACATCAAGCTGGATCAGGAGTTGGAGTAATTTATAAGGGTTCACCATACCAACGTGGTCATGGTATTGGGAGCTTCTTAGGAGGGTTATTTAGATCAGTTTTACCTTTACAAGTGGTGCTCGAGTGGTTGGTAAGGAGGCATTAAACGCTGGAGTAGGACTTTTATCGGATATGATTCAAGCCCGTCCTATGGAAACCTCAATAAAAGATCGTCTAAAGCAAGTTAGTACGAACTTAAAACGAAAGGCTGATGACAAAATTGATCGATTAAACATGACAGGATCTGGGTATATAACTAAAAGAAAACGATTGACCTCGTTCATTCCACCACTAACAGCTAAAGTGAAAGCTACGAAAAAACTTGGTCTAAAACCAAAAAACATCAAAGATATATTTTCAAATTAAGTATGTCTTTCATTCATAATCATTCTTGTGAGTGCGTTAAGTCAGAATTAGATTTGTTTGCATTACCGTCTACACAAACAAGCATTGAAAATGGATTGTGGATTCACTATAAACCAATTTCATCTCTTGCTGATGATGGACCTATCGAGTTTCAAGTTCCTGGAACAGGCGATGACTACATAGATTTGTCTCATACATTACTCCACATAAAGGCAAAAGTATTAAATCAAGATTCAACAAACTTGACATCAGCTACAGTAGTAGCACCTGTAAATAATTGGTTGCATTCACTTTTTAGTCAACTCGATGTTTATTTAAACCAAAAACTTGTATCACCACCTAATAATACCTATGCCTATCGAGCATACATGGAAACCCTTTTAAACTATGCTCCTGCTGCTAAACAATCTCATCTTACTTGTAGTCTTTGGTATGATGATACAGCAGGCAAAATGGATTCCACAGATGGTAAAAACATAGGATTTGTTAAAAGACAGGAATTAGTTAATGAAAGCAGGGAAATAGAAATGATAGGTCATCTTCATGGTGACATTTTCAATCAAGATAAATTTTTAATTAATGGTGTTGAAATGAGTGTAAAATTAGTTCGGTCAAGAGAGAGTTTTAATTTAATTGCTGGGTCAAATGATGAAAAGTTTAAAGTTTGCATTACGGATGCAACTCTTATTGTTCGAAGAGCACCAATTAATCCAAGTGTATTACTCGCACATCAGAAAGTTTTAGCTTCTACCACTGCTAAATATCCTATTACTCGTGCTGAAGTTAAAGTTTTAACAATTCCATCAGGTGTTCAAGGAAAAACTCTTGATAATATATTCTTAGGACCGGTACCTAAAAGATGTATTATTGGATTTGTGAACAATTCCGCATTTAATGGCTCACTTACTAAAAATCCATTTAACTTTGAAAACTATGGTATTAACTCTTTCAGCTTATATATTGATGGTCAACAAATACCTTCAAAAGCTTTGCAACCATCTTTTAATAATAATATATTTACATCAGCATATCATACTCTATTCTCGGGGACTGGTATTCACTTTCTTAATGAAGGAAATGCAATCTCTCGTGAACAGTATGCCAAAGGCTACTGTCTTTTAGCATTTGATTTAACTCCTGATTTATCAGCTAACTCATCAGCTCATTGGAATCTCATAAAGCATGGTAGTGTAAGATTAGAAGTACGATTTGAATCCTCACTAATACAAACAATTAACTGTGTTGTTTATGCTGAGTTTGATAATATTATTGAAATAGATAAAAATAGAAATGTTACTGTAGACTATAGTAGTTAAGGTTATAATGTGTGTTATGTTTTAGATTTATGTGTTATGCTTAATGCATTTTGTGTATATATGTAACTGAAGGAAACATTATAAAATTAAATAAAACAAATTGTATGCAATTTACTATTTTTTATTTCCTTACAAACTTCCTATTTAATCTTATACAAAACACTACAATTGAACATTCCTATGACAACCATTGAATAGATTGGTACTGTAATAATCTGCTAATAACAGTAATATCATGGATACACTAGAATTACAAAAACATATGAAAAAGATTCATCCCAGTCTAGAAAATAATGTTTATGCTGCTAATAGACTGCCTATGTATACCCATGTACCTACGTATATAATATGCAATTTGGATGTGGATGATAAACCAGGTTCACACTGGGTAGCTGTACATATCGATACGAATGACATATTTTGATTCATATGGACGAACACCTGAGCGATATCATCTCCAGTTTTTGAAAAGGAATTGTAAGAGATGGGACTGGAATGTTGATAGGATTCAGAATGTTTTTTTTTTTTTTTTTTTAGTCGGGGTATGTTTGGATTCTCGTT
>CAJQZM010034885.1:0-16013 GCA_907164665.1 Colias nastes
AATCCAAGATGGCGCCGACGAAAATTTTACATCTTTTCGTCATGGGTGTCATTTTCATGGTTTTTGGGGTAGCTATTAACGAATATGAGGTCAAAACTATAATCCAAGATGGCGCCGACAAAAATTTTACATCTTTTCGTCATGGGTGTCATTTTCATGGTTTTTGGGGTAGCTATTAACCAATATGAGGTCAAAACTGAAATCCAAGATGGCGCCGACGAAAATTTTACATATTTTCGTCATGGGTGTCATTTTCATGGTTATTGGGGTATCTATTAACCAATATGAGGTCAAAACTAAAATTCAATATGGCGCTGATGAAAATTTGACTTTTTTTCGTGATGGGTGTCATTTTCATGGTTTTTGGGGTAGCTATTAACGAATATGAGGTCAAAACTAAAATCCAAGATGGTCGTCGAATTTCAAGATCGCGTCATGGTAATACTGTCGCGTTATGGAGCAAGGCGGCGATTTTGGTATCTATGAATCTCGCCAAAGAAGTTTCACTCCTGACACGTTTTCTCGGCACACACGTTCTTTTTTATTTTATTCTCTTCGTTTAAATGTTTTAGATAAACTTTATTTTAAATAAAGTTTAGCGAATATATTTAAAGAATATATTTAAAGTTAATAATATCTGTCAGAATATTAACATGATTGCCACAGAGTTGCGTTTTATATTAAATTTCTAAATATGCATTTCAAATTTCAATGTTCTTTAAAATTGTTTTTTTAAGACTTTCTACAAAACTGTGGTTGTTAACGTTTTTGTTATTTTATTTAAGTTTACTTTAAAGGAGTAAGAAAAATATAATTATCGACGGTTACATTGGGGATTTGGTAATAGCTGTCTCAAAAACCTTGAAAATGACATCCATGCCGAAAAGATGTAAAAGTTTCGTCGACACCATCTTCGATTTTAGTTTTGACCTCATGTTGGTTAATAGCTACCCCAAAAACCATGAAAATGACACCCGTGTCGAAAAGATGTAAAATTTTCGTCGGCGCCATCTTGGATTTTAGTTTTGACCTCATATTGGTTAATAGATACCCCAATAACCATGAAAATGACACCCATGACGAAAATATGTAAAATTTTCGTCGGCGCCATCTTGGATTTTAGTTTTGACCTCATATTGGTTAATAGCTACCCCAAAAACCATGAAAATGACACCCGTGACGAAATGATGTAAAATTTTCGTCGGCGCCATCTTCGATTTTAGTTTTGACCTAATATTGGTTAATAGCTACCCCAAAAACCATGAAAATGACACCCATGTCGAAAAGATGTAAAATTTTCGTCGGCGCCATCTTGGATTTTAGTTTTGACCTCATATTCGTTAATAGCTACCCCAATAACCATGAAAATGACACCCATGACGAAAATATGTAAATTTTTTGTCGGCGCCATCTTGGATTTTAGTTTTGACCTCATATTGGTTAATAGCTATCCCAAAAACCATGAAAATGACACCCGTGACGAAATGATGTCAAATTGTCGTCGGCGCCATTTTGGATTTTAGATTTGACCTCATATTGATTAATAGCTACTCCAACTCCTTGAAAATGACACCCATGACGAAAAGATTTCAAATTTTCGTCGGCGCCATCTTGGATTTTAGTTTTGACCTCATATTGGTTAATAGCTACCCCAAAAACCACCCACATTTGCAAATGTGTTTGCTACTTAGGAAAAGTTCAGATTTAAAGATATAGGTAAGGTGAATGTGTGGTAACGAATTTAATTTATTTCATTCCGACTGTTTCTCGGAATAACATACATTTACTAAGAACTGCATACAATGCCGGGTTTAATATATTGCCGGTAACATAATATTATGTATGATAATAATCCTTAAAAAAGTATTTTATACATTTCTTAAAAAGCTTCGATATTGTATACAATAATACAATTCATATTCAAATTGTTGTAAAATAGTCACACTTTTTTAAGTTGGTTGAATACACTAAAATACTTATAAGGATTAGACTTACAAAATGAATTTTTAAAGTTCCCAGTAATCTTCTGGAATCAATTTCAATAAAAATATTAAAAAAAAAAAAATAATATCAAGTATGAAGATGGTCTATAAAATGGAATGCGCTATGTTTACGTGAGCGTGATGTTCCCGCGAACCACGTGGCGACGTTAGATACCTAAATTTGAGTAACGCAGATTTGTGACAGCGTCCTTAACGACACCATGTGTGTTGTTCATTCGTACCACGCTCTCAAAATGCTGTTCGTCATTCCTGGGTGCCTATTCTGTAAGTTTTGGTAAAAATAACGTTCTGTAAGTTTTGGTAAAAATAACGTTAAACTAATTCACAATATTATAAGATTTTCAGATAAAACTTTGCGGAGCTTTTACGTCGGTAATTTACATTTATTGTTGTTCTTTTAAATAACGTTCAAGTTGTGAATGAATAAAATTATTTGCTAAACAACCAAGAATGTTCGGAATAAACAAGTCATAGAAAAGAAAGAGTGTCAGTTCAATTAGATAAAATAGATTTAGGAAGGTATAAAAAAGAGAAAAATATGCATGCATTAGAGACATTTGCATGCCATATTATATATACTGCATAGTTTTTAGCGGGTATTTTTTTATTATTTCAGCATTATAATTTGTATCGAATGACTTTTAAAATAGGCCCCTTCGCGGAGTAATATCGTAAAACTGTCTGTGCGTCATCGAAGGCGTGTCGAGGAAGTTTTATGGTGCGACTGAAGATCAGGGCGTCTGGTACTTAACATTCATTACCAAAACTCGCTGACAAACGTTATTTTTAGCTTCCCTGTACAAGATTGTCCAAAACAATTCTTTTAGGCTACGAAGATTAGCAAGCTGTTGCAAACCAGCAGCTTTATTGCAATAACGAGTTGTTTCAACGGATTCTTGAAGGTGGGATTTTATTTTTTGTTCAGATCAGTTAAATTCGAAGTGCAAATGTTAGTGGCATGGATTTAATTTAACTTCACTTCAAGTTCGTTTAATTGTACAATTATTATAATTATTATACATATTATGTAATAATACTTATGTATTTAGGTAAGTAGTATAAACTAGACATAAACTTTAATTGCAAAATCAAATAGGTAAATGTAATTTCTTGCAATTGTTAATTATAAACAGTACAGTCCAAGTATTATGGTAATAGTTAACTAACTAATGAAATAAATTTAAGTCTCTAGTACTATTGGGTCTACAAATCTTGTTCAAAGTTGTACAACTGTATTAAAGTTTGTTTTTAGACCACAGTCGACGCAACAATCTATTTCGACAAATTTATTACGTTCATTAAATTAAAAACTGATATCATTTATCGTGCCTATTAACACAGAAACCTTTTGTTGTTTATGGCAATAAAAGTATATTTACTGATATATTAATGAATTCTTAGATGTTATCACCGCATATTGAATAAACAGTGGTTCATTGAAAAATTAACTAACGAACAATAAATCACTTAGTTTCTGCTTCCTAAATTACTTTACTTATCGGGAATAAACTAAAAAACTGAGGGCAACGGCCACCGATAACTATAATAAATCATTCCGTAATTATTTTTTACTCTCACATAAAAACGTATAGGGAACTCAATTATGTAACATGAATTACCATGTTTTGTTTTATCGAATATTATTACTTAACAAGTAATTACATACTTACTTTAATTTCAAAACTAAGTTCTCGCTCGATGGATATGAAATTTTAAATATTCATCCTCATCATATTATAAAAATAGATAATTAGAGAAAATTTTTAAAAACCGTAGTGCTTAGTTCATGATAATATACAACTAATGAAGCAATTCAATTTATTTATAAATTAAAATACCAATGAAAAGTATTGCATACACTATAAATAGAGCATAGTATCAATAAATCACGAACGTATACAATTACGTGAACTTTCTAGAAACACTTTTAAAACAGATAACACTCAAGATGAAAGATAGCAATGTAATTAAACAGTCGAGAGCTATAATTATCTATTTCAGGCGCCCCGCGTAGGCCGTTTCAAGATATCACCTAATTACAATTGCAAATGTTAAGAAAAGATTTATAAGTAAGCCACTAAGTGCCCTAGATGAATTGGATACATAAAATGTGTCTTGAATCTGGTAATTAAGGTAAAATTTACAGTCGACAGCGATAACTCGTAATACGCGTTGAAATTATTTGTCTCTTGCGAACTATATTTAATAGGATAGATGGATACGATAATAAATTGTTATTTGTAACTTTTGTGGTAAAACTTTAAAATATGCAGTGATGGTGCTTTGAGAGAATTTTAGGTATCGTTTACACAACCTTCTGAAATGTTTTGAATTGATTATCTTTCTAAAGCGTACAAAAAATTGTTTTTGGAGATTTCGTACCAAATATGATTGTTTACGAACATAATATTCGAACTAAGCAAGGAAAGGGGAGCTGTTTCCTAAGTTTTAAAATTTAAACCCAGTCTAAAAGACCAAGCAATATTGCACAACAACATAATATGTTGCTCATATTTAACTGACTCTTACCGTTAAACTGTTAGACAAAAGATAGATCAATCGTAACTAAACTAGCCTTAATACATGGCAGTAAGCGACATATGTCAGTGATAAGCATTTCCAATAATTATTTATGTGTGCTGTTTCAAGTGGGTTTATCGTCGAGATATTTTGTTGTTGAAATATGGGCTTGCGAACCTCTTAGTTGAGAAATATCCAGATGTTATGTCTTTAAAGTCAAACTATACTTAAGGTAAGGTAAATACAATGAATATGATAAAAAGTGTGAACTTTCATGTTCCTCTTATTTCACCACATTTTTGTTTAATTTGTTTTGCCTTGCTTATTCTTTAATGAATCCGTGTAAAGTATACCTTACAAAAGCAATTTATCTTAAATAATATATTAATAATTTCAAACAAAATAATATAAAAACAATGCATTTCAATTGTAGCTTTTACAACGACACATATAGAGCTTGAAAGGTTCCGTGAAACTGCAAATTTGAAATTACAAATAATTCACAATTGAAATAATTCAGAGAGAAATATCAAGCTATATTCTACATCAACAAAGTAAATACAAATTAACTAAAGGCCTATACCACTTGCATGTTTCTCAAGTACCGCAAAAAATATTATACAGCGCATTTAAAAATGCACGTGAGTCTTGATATAATGCAGTAAGGATATTACTTCTAAACTTGGTTTGTTTTAGATCTCTATCGGCATTTCGCGTGGCTAACCCTCGGTTACAAGTAATTGGATTTAGATTGGATCAAATTAGAAAATTTTCTTCGTAGTTTTTGTTACGAAGGAAATGACTTTTTAATGGAACGTATCTAAAATCAATTTTCGGTGGAATTAACGAAGTTTTCGTACAGGCAACAAAATTACTGTTATTTTGGTTTGATTTCAACAAATGAGCGTTAATTTGTTTATCATTACCGTGTATAAATATTCTAATTTTGTTCCTTTACCTTAATATCTAGGGAATTAAGGAAATTGTGACAAAATATTACAAAAGCTTATCTTAAAAAGGGCTCTAACAAAGCTTTTAAGGTTAATGTGCTAATTAAACGAAACGAATTAAATTAAACTCCTTCCATGACATTCGTGATTTTGTAACATTTCAATGGAATGAGGTGTTTCCTGAATACATTTAGTTCAAGTAAAAAACGTAATAGCGTAAATTCCGCCACGCATACACAGTTATTTTAATATTATTTTTAGGGAAGCTCATCTCAATAGTTTAAACATTTCTTTACGCTCTATTTCTGAGTATGTTTTATGTAACAATAAAATAACGTTGGAACATCTTGTTTAGTTGAAAAATCTTAGAAGATTTAGCTAAACCTATTCCGTTTCCTCACTTATATTTTTCACTGTCAGACGAGCAACATCTCGGAGAATTTTTCAGCAGAATGAACTTGAACCAAGATCAGATAAGGAGGATTTCATATATTGCTTTGTTTTATCATGTTTAAGTGAGCTAAATAAATAGCAGTTTTAGCTTGTGTCTTTTCATTGTATCAGTTTATAAGCAACCTTTGCATACCAATAAACACTATACGTATTTAAAACTAATATCTACTACTATTCAACTATTAGTAAAGTAGTTAATTAATGTGCTCATGAAAATTAAAATTTGTGTAATTTTGAATCCGACTGTTTAAAGTAATTTTTTGAAGATTGATAAAAAATCATATTGCCTTAATACATTAATTGTATTGATCATTTTACTACATACATATTATCTTTACTATTACTACAGACTACCTACTATAAAAAGCTTAAAACAATACAAAACCAAAGCTCTCCAAAATTTCCTCTTTCAAAACCGATGAAGACGGAACGTTATTGTAGCCGTTCATAATTATTTTGATAAGAGAAGTTATTTCTGGGCAAGATATTTCTCATCGGATCGATCCCCACATGGGGTACAACAAATATTTATCTTACATAATGTTTATTATGTAAGATAAATATTTGTTCCGGTCGGACGTTGTTTCATTTCTGCCCCTAACACTTAACAAGAATCATCGGACTATCAAATTTACGATGCATTTATCATGTGCCTCTATGTTATTTCAATTCAAAAAGGTGGTTCTATCTTTCACTACATTTTTTATGTATTTCATATACGTATCTGTATACCAACAGTAGTACATAGGTTTGTTTTTATTAGACGAGTATTTTTATATTGAGGCATATTATAAGAAATATTTTTATCAGTCTTGAATTATATATTAAACTTAATAACGTAATATATTAATAAATGATAATACACTTAAAAGATGCAGCATTAAAGTAAATCTAAAGCACCGACTACCTACAAATTATATCATAAACAACAGCTAGTTATTTATTTCTGATTGTGTGTACTGACCCTTACTCGGTGTGCAATACATACATAGCGTATATGTTTTATTTATTCGTCTGCGTCTGGAAGTGGTTGCATTAGTGCCGAATTCTCACTTCACTGAAACTGGACAGCTTAACTGCGGCTAAAATATAGTTTCATGCTTTGGATATTAGCTGTGAAGCTTTTACGGTTCGAGAACTGTAAATTGCGAGGTAAATAATAAATTATGCGAATATGTTATGATGCATATTTATGTGGAGTCGGGAATTATATTTGAGTATATTTAGCATGTTTATGCCTATATATTTGATCATATAAAATTGATATACCATGATCAGTCGTCTGGTTTTCTAAGTTTTGAAATATGCAGTAATGTATAAAATATCTGGTGATTAATTTCTAAGGAGGAAATTTAAAACTGCCCATTGATAATTTTGGACTGTAGGTATAGTATAATTTATATAAGTAGGTATAAAATATTAATATGCACTAATTAGTTAAATTGAAAACATTGCAATGGATTTCAACTACAAGAAAAATATACTAACTTTATTTTAGTTTACCCTTATTCTTTAGCAAAGGAAGCTCCAATGTTCGCTAAAGAACTCCATTTAAAGTTAAACTTCTACTTTGAAAATCTGAGCAGATATTGAAATAGAACTCTTTGAAAAACTTCAAATATTTTCCCAAATTCGAAAGTTTTAAAAGGAAGTGTTTCAATCCAAATACAAGTTAATTGAAGTATTCACATGAATGTGAACAAAATATTGAGTTGATTGATTATATTTTATGAGAGTGTTAATTTTTATAGAGGTGTGTTGTATGTGGGTATATTTAGACTATTATATTGTTAATGTATTGTAACTTTTAATGGTGTTAATTTGAAGTTTTGTGCCTTTAAAAACTCTTAATGAATTTAATAACGTTTTTAACATAGGTTAGCGAAAACTTTTTCTTGTTATAATTTCCTAAATACTGTTTAATTAAATAATCATACCAAATAGATATAGATAGATAGAACGCAAAATTAAGTATTTTTTGTAGGTACATATTACAATAGTATCTGCTCTACAAACTCCAGACGCAGTAGTTATACTAGATACCTATACGTTTATATTTAAAAAATAAAATTGGAATTATCTTCTTAAATAGGTAATTAATATTAACAGTCTACTATTACCTACATCCATTTGTGGTAATGAAATTTATCAGTGAAATCAAATAACTAAAAGTGCAGTTAATTAAAACAAACTATCAATTAGCGTTAATATTGTGGAAATGTAATGAGTATTAAATTAGTTAGTTGGTAATTCAATGGTTTTTTCATTTTTGATCCTTTGCTATAATGCGAGCAGCGACTGGCGCCCCGCTGGACTATACAAAGATATAAATGATGCAGTATTTTTTTAACCATAAAAATATTACCTACGTAAAGAAGTCTTTTGATGAAATTTTTTTATAGAAGAATTTGACACATTTGGTAGTACCATTACCCAGTAGGTATTACCATTTATTATGTAGCAGTTTATATTTATAATATCCATAGGTATAGTCATTATAAGAATTTCTGGTAGGTAAGTTGTTTTGACAAATAAATTATAAAATCGTGTGCAGACTGCAGTTATAGACATGAAAGGCCAATTTTCATAAAAAAGCATGTTTCAAAATTCCAATTCAGACATTTTCGAATAAAAAGATTGCGTTCTTCACAACACTATGTAAAAAAGCTATCAGATCCAGTAATTTATATCAATCTATACATCTCAGGCGACCAGGCCGCAAGCTTAAACTAATTAGGCCCCCCTGTTCTGTCAATGTTGTCTGCACGCGGCCTGGTTTAATGTGTGTCTCCATTAGCTCACCCTCGGTTTGAACACCCTGTGTACACTGTACACTGACAATTCGCTAAAATTGATTTGTATATATACTATTTTTTCGTCAAGTCAGTTTAATATACACAGAGCGTACATTAAAATTCTCATGATATTAGACTAAAATTATGTAGGTATGTATTGTATTAATAGGGTAGTAAAAAGCCATTTTATGCGTAATTTGGAACAGTTTTATTGAACTTACAAATTACCATAATTTTACTTAATTGCTAAAAGTTATTATTATAACAATAAATACATTAAAAAAGTAATTGTGTCTTATTTATTTCAATGCCCGATTACTCTTGGTCCTTCCTATCATTCTTCCTTCATAACATAACAATGTCACAGCCAAAAACAACCTTCCAAACCAAATCCAAACATACATAAGTTATATGGCTAATCATTTATTCTGACTAAAGATGAGTATGAGGTAGTTGAGTCCCTCCCCCCGCTCGCTCCGCAGATGCAATGTGACGTGGGTGTCGCCGACCCCGCCGGAGACCAGCGTCACCTCCGCGTCTGTCCGCGATAGGTCACGGGCTATGATACCCTGGAATATAGATTAAAATTATTCAACAATTACGTAAAATTAAAGTTTAGTATCTATACAATGGCTTCGATCAAAGAACCTATGAATAACAATTATTACGTAAGAACGAATTTTACTATATAATGCAAAGAATCGTCATATTTCAGTTTTGTACATCGATCTTTAACAAGAATCATTGTCATTAGGTTTTTTAAATGACCTACGTGATGAAGTTGTAGATATTGTTTTATTATGATATTTGTGTGTATTCATGTGTGTATATATGTGCATTCGATAATAATTAGAATGGTACAGCTAAGTTATTTATTGATAACCTAAGATTAAAGAGAACAACTCTATATTTATACGCAGTTTAAACATAAGCATTACTTTTGTTAAATTCAATATATTAATCTTTTCTCATTACCTTGATAACCCTTTGCTTAGGATCTGTATAGTTATAATCCTTATCCCTTCGTATAAACGGTATTCCTTTATACACAACTTTTTCTGTCGATATCAACAAGTTATTTATTCTCGTGCCAACAACTAAGTCCTTAGCATCGTACAAACATACACAAAACACTAATAACAACAATATAATTATTACTTGTCTCATTGTGTCACATCTTACGTGGCTATCTTTTGATTGCTTGACTAGAACTGAGTCATACAGATTGAGGAAAATCGTATATGTTTAGCGTTAAATAACCTTGGATATTTTTATTATAAATGTATGCAAATTATTTTAGTCACATATGTTAAGCATTACAAATATAATTATAAGGTGATACTCGTACTTGCGAGTGCAGCAGTAGCCTATTTTTTTCCTTTATAAGGTTCCCAAAACGCTTCTTGCATACGCTGGATGTAGCTTAATATCAGAAGATATATCTGTTTATTTGCCTCCCAGAGAAAAACATATTTACAAAGTAAGTATTAAAACTAACTACATATAATATATAGAGCCTACTCTACAATTCCACCAAATAAGGATTTAATCACCAGGATTTAATTACCATTTTCGGGAATGTCACCTATATAGAGAAATAATCTTATCGACATAGGTATGGTAGGACTGGAATTGCAAAGATTGGAAGCACTCATTTTTTACTTTTAAATAAAAATCTTATGTGCATAAATAGGCATCAAATTGACATTAGCTCTTTTGATTTCCGATACCTCTAAGATAAATTGTGCTCACGCAGAGTTCTCATTAGAAGTTAGCGAAGATAATATATTATGCTTGTTAAATATAATTTCTATGAAATTCATTAACACGCTCAATATAAATCAAGCATACGCTATAAAACACAACTTTAAGAAATTATAATCTTCTGAAGATCTTCTAAATTATAGGTAATTTATAATCTACGTTGAGAAATTTAGAAATTTTGTATGATTATTTTTATAAGTATTCAACTTCTTTGCACTTGAATTATAAACAAAAGAAAAAAAGAACATTTTATTATTATTCGTTATCATCATAAGTTTTTAGCGAATGAATAATAGCTGAATAATACTTTGTAGGGCATCAAAGAGGGATTTATTTCCGTCTAGTTTACGAGTAATGACACTCATGCAAAGGTTTTTGCGAGTTAATTATTCATACTACTTTCTATATGGTAAAGTTACGATATAACAATCAATATGGGGCGGTGCCAATAAATCTAAAATAATATCTCTTGAGAGGGGCCAGCGATGCTTATTGAAGGTCATGTTCCACAAACCAACTAGATTTCCTACAGAAGATTTATATAAACATTGCGGTCTCTTGTCTGTTAGAAAATTATATATTTTAAACTCTGTCTTAAAAACTCACAAAAACCTGCTATTTAATCCTTCGCTAGATTTTGGAAGAAGAAATGATATTATTAAAATTCCGCATACTAAAACATCCTTTGCTAAAACACAATTCGCTGCTCAATCTTCAAACTTGTATAATAAAATAAATAAAAAATTAAATGTAGGTAAATTGCTCAATAAAAACTGTAAAAAAGTATTAACGGAATGGTTGAAACCCTTAAGCTACTCAGATACCGAAGCTTTGCTCCAATATAAAAAATAAACGTGCTGTCACACACACACACACACACACACACACACACACACACTCATACAGAGAGAGGTTTTATTAAATTCTTTCTTTTATTTTGTGTTTTTGCATTGTATTCATTCATATTGTTTTTTTTTTCTGTTTCTGTGTCTAATAGTGTTAAGGAAGAGCGGAACCTCCTGACACAAGCATTTATTTGCTTACTAGGAGTGTTCCAATCACAAATTAGTTAAGGACCTATTGTAAAAGGAAGAAATAAATAATTTGAATTTGAATTTGAACAAATCTAGATAAACAGAAGTAATTGAATCGAGTTACAGTGTATAAATAGTATGTAAATTATCGTCTAAGTTTAACTTTATATGTCTTGTTAAGACATAAATAAACTAGGAATGTACGGTAATGCAAAATTACTTAGTAGTTTATAGCACGGAACAATGCATAAGCGTTGCATTGTATCCATACTTATTTTAACTCTATGAGGATCATTACGCAAAGGTCCTAAGCAAAATGCTCAACTGCTATAGTCTTGAATTTTTTCGTTGAGTTCATTACAATGCTTGCTATTCACTGTAATCAAATTGCTGCACTATATTAAGCACGCAATGTACTGCAAAATGTCGGTAGGGATTAAGGTAGGGCTTTCGGTTCAGAGTTTCATAATAACATTCGCAAATGCATCACTCTGGATGTTATTCCAGACGCCACGTCATGCGCTTTGATGTATCCCGACTTTTTGCAGAACACTTCTTTAATGTGACGACAAATAACTCAAACAGGAATGCATGTCTTTTTGATTTTATCAAATCTCGAGTACAACGCGTTTTAGCGTTTAAATGTGTTCTTCGTCATTAGTGAGATCACTCGACGCAGGATGTTTGAGAGGGATGGTTTATATTTCATTTCAACGTCCGATTTATTTTAATGAAGAGTGTGCTAAAAATGTTTTGACATTTTTCATCTGTTATTCATGATTTCAAGATTGATAAAAGTGATTACTTACGTGAAATAATCCCTCAGAGTCCATCTAAATAAAGAAAAATTAATTGTAAATAAATTAAAAATAACAATAGTATATGCACCGATGTAGAAATGTAAATGCTTAAATGACAACAAACATGTTATAAAGAGCTAGTCTATGTAGCAATACTTATATAGCTCTAAGCATAGCACAGATATCTCAGCACGTAATAAGATTAAGGTATCGCGTTCACCAAGAGCCTATATTGACTGTCTAGACTTAGCTGAAATCCCAATATCGCAAGCGAAGTGAATTGAGATGCAAAATCGAGTAAAACATACGTCACTAGCTCCGATTCCAAGACCGCATTTACCCTGATTGAGCGGTGAGCACAATCTAATATTTATAAAATTCCCAATGATGGAATTGGATGCTGAGTGGACTATTTATAGGTTGAGTTTTGCTATACAGCTTTATTTTAACCTTATCGATGTTGTATTATATAGTGTAAATTGAGTATCCAGAATACATGAAGTTGTAAGATAATTATGTCACATACTCAAAATCCATACTAATAATATTATAAATGCGAAAGTAACTCTGTCTGTCTGTCTGTTACTCAACCACGCCTTAACTACTGAACCAATTTGCATGAAATTTGGTATAGAGATATTTCGATACCCGAGAAAGGACATAGGCTACTTTTTACCCCGGGAAATAGGATAGGTTTTATCCCGGAAATCCCACGGGAACGGCAACTATGCAGGTTTTTCTTTGACTGCGCGGGCGAAGCTGCGGGTGGAAAGCTAGTATATTATAAAATATATAAGATGTACATCTGTTGGCAAATCAAATAAATAAATAATTTTCATATTATACTGTAATTGAAAACTACAGGGTGCATTGGACCATGTATGAAAAAAATTGCTAATAGATATATTGTCGATCATCTTGGTTGCTCTATCTTTTCATTTGGTCTATTATTCTACAGTAGCATGCTAATCTACAAGAACCCTACTAGATTTATTTACCACAATTAACATGACCCCAGTATTTCTTAACCGTCCACCATATCATATCCAGCAACAAATTGAGTAGATTGACCGTAAGCCGCCATTCCCCTGTACTCTTTAGACGAATTGATATTTCCTTTTTCCGTCGAATACAGAGTTAATTGCGTTTCCGGCGGACCCTCATTGTTTGGTAGCAATACGTGACGCATTAGCATTAAATTATTAAATTACAATCGTAGATGCACATACTAAATAGGAAATTTTATTGATCGCGGAACTTGTAACACATTTTATAGCTCCTGCATCCTAAGATGTTGACTGGATGAGGCGTTAAGTATGCGAGGACTAATTGTTAAATTATTAGTAACATTTTTTAACATTAGTAACATTTGAAGTGAGTTTTCCGTTTTTTTTATTGAATAAGTACCTAGTTCCTACCCCATATTATAACATCTAAGATTTTATACTGGTCTATTAATGTTAATGTAAAGTGAAAAGTGTAAGTGTAAATTTAGTCTCATACTAAGCTCTGTTCTTTATTCCTCAGTAGATTTTCGCCCGCGGATTCGCTCACGTAGGTACACTTAATGTTGACCAAGCGTGACAGTCATACATAATCTTTGCCAGTTTGCCTCCCCTATTTTACTCTGATAAAGTTTTTTTTTTCAAAAACGTAGCATAATATCTTCATAATATGTTTTTAATTTGAGTTTTATCTATCTCGATTGCAAATCTCAAAAATATTTCAGTGGCTTTGAGTGGAAACGTAGATAACAGGCGGAATTAGTTTCGTATTTATAACGTAGAGATAAGATCTTTTTAAACTTGAATAAAAAATAGATCCAGTGAGGGAAAAATTCATATTCTGTCTCAAGAGAGTCATCGTAATATAGATTTTGTACTGAAATACAAAGCTCATAGATCGGGACTGTCGCATCCGTATTATATTTCATCACAACTCTTTCATACCCATACTGTAAAAACATTTTTTGTGAATGATAGATGACCGATGTATAACGTTCTGTAACATGGATATTACATTTAATAAAACGTGGCAACAGTATATGTTTGAAAAATGTGTAATAGCAGCCAAATGCCCAACGATATTCATTATTCTGCCGTCACATACATAACCGCTGGACCGAATTTTCAAAATTTATATCTTGCTTGCCCACCAGCTTTAATAATTTCTGAGTTTATAGAAAGCGCGTGTTTGAAATTGATTTTCTTAATTGTTTAGGATGTTAAAATATCCATATTTTAATCGATTTTGATTAACCAAAAAATATTTGTTTGGTTTATCTGTTTAGAATAAAATATTTATTTATTTGTAACAAATAAACTCCAGTTCCGGCCAGCTTTTGAAAATGTATACAGCAAAAAGCTACATTATTTCTGAGTGGTAGGTATAGTCAAAATATGGTATAGTTTTTATTGCATGGCCAATGTAGGTAGAGCCGGGACGCACAATTAGTTATATTTGAACCATTTGCTTGTTCAGCCGTGGGACGTCCACTGCTGGACAAAGGCCTCCCTCAGGGTTTTCCACCACGACTGGTCACCGGCGGCCTGCATCCAGCGGCTCCCTGCCACTCGGACCAGGTCGTCTGTCCATCTTGTGGGTGGTCGTCCCACGCTATTTATATATTTGAACCATTTACTTTTTGCGATTATTAAAAATATATCACACCTTTTAATTAAAAATAACAATACGTTTAATTAATAGTTAACTTAATATTCATAAGCTTTTGATATTGTCATTATGAAAACCATTAATTAAGCTGACTAGACTAATTTCATAGCTTTTAGCGTAACGTTCTTTCTAGTACAGGTGGCGCTGACATCGTAATTAGTGTTTTAATTTTATTCAAGTAAGGTCTTTAATCAAGTTTGCTCGATGTTACGATGAAAAGTAAAGGCAGGTCAAATTACAAATTTTAATTTATATAAAGCCTGAATGGATAAAGGTGAATATAAAAATAACGTAAGATTGTTTTGGAATGAATTGAATGTTTAAGTTTGCAATTGTCTGTGTTATGTAACGTGACGTTGAGGTACAATTTGGCTCATCCACTTTATATTTCCACCAATTCAGTTTATTTATAAAACGTTTTCATGAATCTAAATTAATTAAACAAATGCCTATTTATGGCTTGTAGTCACACTTTATTTCAATAACGACGCCCAGAATTATGGTAATTTTAACATCAAACAATAAAGATTATTATTTATAGTTGCGTGTGTATTCTGAAAAAAACAAATTTTATTTTCATTAAACCAACATGTTCGCGATACGTGACCGTTGTAAATTATGCCGTTAATTATAACGTAAACGTGTTTTATTTTAATGGGAGCGATGAAACCGGCCATGAAAATCAATAAGTGGCCATTCGGGGAAATAGCAGCCGTGATAAGCGCGTAACTAACTTTTACTAGGTCTAGACTCATTTGGCTGTGCATTTGAAAACATAGACCTGAAATAATAATTTTACACTAGGGACTGGTAAAATAACAAAGATTTGAAACTATACACTTTACATAGGCGAATCCACAAGACATTATTATATTATCCGTTGTAATACTGCTGAAATAATTTTGAAATTCTGTCCGGTTACACAGTTTAGATTCGTAAAAGCAAAATTAAAAAAACTTTGTTTATTTATTTTATTTATTTTTACATACATAGATTCCTTACAGCTATTTGTATTACAATA
>CAJQZM010034886.1:0-10014 GCA_907164665.1 Colias nastes
CCGCGTTTGCAAAGGAAAACCCGCATAGTTCCCGTTCCCGTGGGATTTACGGGATAAAAACTATCCTATGTGTTAATCCAAGTTACCCTCTATATGTGTGCTAAATTTCATTGTAATCGGTTCAGTAGTTTTTACGTGAAAGAGTAACAAACATCCATACATCCATACAAACTTTTGCCTTTATGATATACTAGACTAGACTAGATTTCCGCCCGCGGCTTCGCCCGCGTTTGCAAAGGAAAACCCGCATAGTTCCCGTTCCCGTGGGATTTCCGGGATAAAAACTATCCTATGTGTTAATCCAAGTTACCCTCTATATGTGTGCTAAATTTCATTGTAATCGGTTCAGTAGTTTTTACGTGAAAGAGTAACAAACATCCATACATCCATACAAACTTTCGCCTTTATAATATTATCAGATCAGATATTAGAATATTAGAATATTAGATATTAGATATTAGATTTAAAATCCCATATATTATATACTAGCGGTCCGCCCCGGCTTCGCCCGTGGTACATGTTTACGTTTTCTCTACATAAGATCCATCCTCGTACTTCAAGGAATATAATAAAAAAAGAATTATCGAAATCGGTTCAGCCGTTCTCGAGTTATGCGCTTACCAACACATTTTGCGATTCATTTTTATTATATTATAATAAAAACTAAAAATAAAATGTTGTTTTTTTTATTTGCTGACCATACACTACTACAAACGCAAAAATTTCTCCAAGCTAATTTACCAGCTAATTTTTTTTGTAAGCTAAGCTAATTTAGTAGGTATGGATAGTGTGACTGTGTGAGACCCATTTGTAAAAAGTCGTCAAATAACGATTTTCGTGGGACTTACCTCCACCATACGGACAACTCAAAGTAATATCTAGGCATGTTTTTTAGTATATACCTATATAATATATTCACAATCTGTATTACATAATAATATTACATATTATAGATTATCTATGAGTACATAAATATAGCTTTTCGAATTTTTGTATGTTTGTATGTATGTCTTAGCATTAGCTAATAATATTATAATTCATAAAAAATATACTATAAATCTTTCTTGATTTTATAGATGTAAAACTATGAATGAAATATTTATATCCATATATGTATACCTAAGATCGTAGCGTCAATACCTACTCAGCCCGCGGAAACATATTATCATATTTATCTACAAATAGGTAGGTAGATTAATTACTACCTATTTGTAGATTCCTATGGTTGTTCCAGTAAAAAACGTAAACAGGTTGTGAATAGTATATACCTATATAATATATAATATATTCAAAATCTGTATTACATAATAATATTACATAATATCTATAAGTACATAAATAATAAATATAGCTTTTCGAATTTTTGTATGTTTGTATGTAGGTATGTCTTAGCTTTAGCTAATAATATTATAATTCATAAAATATATACTATAAATCTTTCTTGATTTTATTGATGTAAAACTATGAATGAAATATTTATATCCATATAACTAGGTACCTATGTAAACCTAAGATCGTCGCGTCAAGCCCGCGGAAACGAATTTACGAAAATAATAGATATCTAAACTCACCTGCATAAAGTTTCTGAAATGAATCAAGTCGTATTTTTTATTAATACATATTAATAAATAATAATAATTATTATTTATTATAAATAATAATTATTTATTATTTATTATAAATAATAATTATTTATTAATATGATTACAATACTAAGTATATTAACTTATCTTCGAAAATTAGTTAGATATCATTTAAATATGAATCTCTTTTAGTTCTCGTTTCTGAAGTTTCAATGTTCTTTTGTTGTTTACCATTTTCAAAAAAACAATATTAAAACAATATTATTAAAAAATCGGCGCGCGGCACAGCAATTTGAGCATGGTCTACTCGTCTCAACGGAGCGATAGCGTCTGATGTATGAAATAGATTATAGAATTATGTTTGAAGCTCCTAGAACGTGCGATGCAAGATGATTTCTTGCGTAATTAAAAATATAGTAAGCGCCAAAAGTGTTTTATCGTGATTAAACCAAAACTAAAAGTAATTACAAAAAAGTGGTCCTACAAAGTTCTCACAAATGTTTCAATATAATTGTTTATGAAAAAAATAACATAATAGGCATTACCATGTCAAGTAAAAAACGTAAAAGTGTGAAATTTAGAGGTAACTTCGTGAATTTTTTCTATCGAGTCAATTTCAATATTTTATGTTTTTGATCTGACAATATAATCCAAAATATCATCAAGTTTTACATATATTTTATTTTTTATATTTGGTCTTGAATATTACACGTATCAACTACAAGTTGATTGGTGATTTGACTTTATTCGCGTTCTTAAAAGTACAATACAGACATGTTATTCTTATTATTAAATAGATGGAATAATTTAATTAATAGGCTGATAACAATAATTTACGTTTTTAATTTATGAATTTCTTTTACTATAGAATGGAGCTTGTTGGGTGTATGGAAGAATATATCTATTTTGTCGCTGTATTATTTACAATTTCACACATACTTTAATTGAAATTTGATAAAAAATGTATAATAGGTACATAGTTTTCGTTCTAAAAAAATGATTGCATAGTGTGGGAAGTGGGAATCTATACCTATAAAATATATCGTATTTGTTAGCAATACTGGTAACAAATAACAATATTTAGTTCCGGTCAAAATTCATTGTGCAATGGGTCTCAATGTTAGACCATGCTTGTTTTGAAATAGGGATTAAGTACATGATATTATTAATCGAGTGTTCGGTTCCCACAGCTTCCAGAGGGGTGCGTCCGGGCGACCTGCCACGGGCGGGTCGTTGATTTGTGTGTTATTGTTGGTGATGTGCGATCAGTTTCCCTGCACACTCCCACGACAGGGAGCAGATGCCGGGTGCGGCGGTGCCGGCGCCTCGCGCAACCGCCAACAATACAGTGTTGTCCCACGAGTGACCCTCCGGATCGCTGTGGGAACTCTTCCGCAAATCTGCACAAGCGACATATTTGCATTCATTTAATGGATGCTGCCTACGTTAAACGCGCTACTATGTTATCATATGTTACACATTGTTTCATATTTATTTACACATCCGTAAAATAAAGAATCGATAAGTACTTAAAATGTGTCTCGTTTAAATTCACCTTTACAACTTTAAAAATGCTATCGACTCCCTAGATAATGTATTGTGATACAAGAAACAGACACTTGACCCGTCAAAACAGCACATTATTCAGCGTGTGATGAATTAGCATAGATTTGCCTGTGGATCGTCGCCTGGAGACGCCATTGCATATGCGTCCGAGTTCCGCACCTCACCTCCACTGCCCCGACGCCAGCAGATGCTCCATAAATATTTTATTACGCATCGCATTAGACACGGGTTGCTATACCGTCAAACTTTTCATCGACACATCTGTCTGCTGAAACATGGAAATTTATCAATTCTGAAATCGTTTAGGGAAATATATGATACCGCCAACTGACTACATCAATATTTTTCTTGAAATCTGTCTGTTTCAGGAAATCTAGACATAAGGAACTAGGTTTAAGGTACACAGAGATTTTTCTTAATAAACTTATATTTAATTTTAGTAGAAAGGGACGCCAAAACAATCAATAGGATCAACTACTAGGGCCAAATTATTTGTTTGTATCATGCAAACGTTTGTAAAAAAAAAAATATTTTTATGTGATCAATCGATGGTGTTGAATATTCATATTTGATAGTCAGAATAAATAGCAAGTCTTTCAAGTAGGTACATACACCTATTTTGCATTTAAAAGAAATAATTATCTTCTACACAAATTAAATATTTCAGTATAATACAAAATCATGATGAAACTAAAGTAAAATGTATACTTTCTATTGAGTTTTAGAAATAGAATATAGTTGCTTACAATTCTCGTTCATTCTGAATTAAGCGAAATTCAACGTTGAACTTTCATGCACTTCGTTCTGTATAATGTTCCATTTTGAATAGTTGGTATAAATTACGTTTACATTTCGGTTATCGAATTCGAATGATAATATCTTCAATAACAAATGCTTGTTTTTGCAACCAGGAACGGAGATTGATGTGCAACAATTATGGGATGCTACTCCGCAATCAATTCCGAATGTGTTGCATTGTCAACTAGCTTTTTCAGAAGTCTGCTATGCTAATTTATAATGGGCACACATCAATTTTGAACACAAACATACAATAATGTTTCTAGATTTTTTTTGACTAGTTCAGAGAATTTTAAAAGTTTGCAATGTAGTACCTACCATCAATCCACCGCCTCGTTCTGATTGTTTTATAGAAGAAAAATCAGCCAGTATGAAATTACAGAATTAAAACAATCAGTTAAATATATTTTTAAATAAAGGGTGAATTAAATTTAAAATGCTTAATTAAAATCTATTAAGAGAAAATTGTACATAGGTATGTATCTACCTAGTTAGGTATATGGGCGTAAGTTCCATAAAATAATTCTATATCCTTCAATTCCTATTTCCTTCTATAGAACCTACTCGATTCTACTTCTGGGTCTCACTTTCTACAGAAAAATTATAAATTCGAGTAGATTCCAACTTTCATATAATGTTTTAATTTTTTTTTTTAAATAAGTTATCACCAACCCTCATCTTATTATATTTAAAATTATAGGTAATATATATTTAATTATAAACTAACTATTACATGTAACATCAAATAATAACACTACTTATTAGGAATATCTACTTAATGAAATGTACAAATTAAATTAATTAAAAAATTTTTTTTTGGTAGGTACGTTGAAAAGGTTATACGGTATACCGACCCTTGAAATGATTGTGTTACTTTAAACATGATTATTATTAGTAGATAATAAAAGTTTGAATTTTCGTTTCCCTAGTAAGTGTTAAGAAAATTATACTCAAAATATCTATTAATTTAATTTTTAAACATAAGTTACCATGATTAATTCGTCCGTCAGCTCCACTGACGTACGATGACATAATATAGATAATATTATATCCAAATTCTAACCTTTAATAATTTTAACGTTATTCGTTCGGTAGGTTATACAGAATTCGTTTGTTTTAAAGGGCTTGCCGCACAGACGAAATGGGGATGAAAAGTATTTCGGCATGCAGGGTATCATTTGATCTGTGATAATTTTAAATGAAATGAGGTGATTTTAAATGAAATTATAGTTTATGAATGATTTTGCACTTTGCATAATAACATTAGATTAACTCAGTTAACAATAAACAGTAACTAAATAATATTGTTTTTTTTTTTTTTACAAAAATATATCACCAACATTGCTCAAAATATAAAATAATATCTGCACAGATCCAGGTGGGCGACGCCGCGGTAACAGCTAGTCTATATCCTTCAGTTTATTAGATATCCTCAATGAAGAGAATAACAAAGCAAATGGTAATAGGTACCTAGAAATATTGCTATAAATATTTTATCCTTAACATAAAAACAAGGCAAATTTACACTTGAAAGTGCGCTTGATAATGTATTCGATCATCATCATAGCTTGTGAAAATCTGATTTACATATCAATAGTGATGGATGAAAAGCTAACAAATATAGGGTCATAGGGAGAAACGTGACAAAAGGTGAACATATCATAGACTTTCATCTTATAAATGTAGAGCAAAAGCAGAACTAACGCGCCGAAGTTAAAATCGATTACGCCTCCGCTTTAAAGCTATGAATATTTAAAATGATCCGCATGATTGACTCATTGTTAGGATTCGGTGCCATGAGATGAACCGTCGTATTTGATCCGGAAAGAAAGTGACCTATTGTTGTTGTATTATAAGGTCGCTGTCAAACTAAACGTGCAATACTTGTTGTACTTACCTACCTAGTAATGTATCGATTGTAGATTTAAGATAAGTGTAGTAAGTGGGTAGGTTTAAATGGTGTCGTAGTTTAAGTACAACGTATTAACATTTTTAGATTCATGTGTTGCAATCAAAATTACTTTTGACTAGATAAAACAAAACTCATTGATTTTTCAATACCAATTTGTAAAAAGGTATTAGCTTTATTACTATATTATCATAAAAGGAATAAACTCACTTTTTCCTTTCGTAAATAATACAAATTAATTTTCCTGGAACGCCCAAATTCTTGAGGTTGGAGACCTCGAGAGGCTGTGTCAAGTGTCACGCTTTAAAATAACCGAGATGCGTAGAGTTCAACAGGCACGACTGGTGACCGGCTATTGTCCGGTGTCGCACGACGAGACGAATCGCAGTACAAGCTTCATGACCCAAGTCAACCTGGTCACGAAAGTATTACCATCCATTAACGCCCGATTTAGAAATACTGCTTTTTATATCCAAACTCTTTTTCTCACAGCAACGTTTTCATTATTAACTGTTCCGTTCAATCGCCTATTTCATAGCATTCTTTATGAATTATTATTTGTCACCGGTGTATCTAAGATCGCTATATAATTTCCTCGATTGGATACGATTACAATATTTATAAGTTCAATGAATTCACTTAAAATAGGATCATTTTCTGTTAATTTACATGTTAATTAATTGTCATATTTGGTTACCTATCTTAATCTCGAATTTTAATAATCTGAATATCAAAATTCGAGATCCCGAAAACGTTTGAATATTTTTTCATAATCCCGATTTTTTTAATTCCGAAGTTTTGTTTACCGTATAATCGCAACTCCGAATTTCATTTGCCCATTTCTTCATTTGTACGGTTTGTACGACCTTTTACAATCCAGATCCAGACGAATGAGTTTCAGACACACGAAATCGAAATGCACAAAACGATGCAAATGCTCAAACAGTACGATGGGAAACAAAAAAAAACAGTATTCTGAGACAGTATTCTATATCTGGATTATTAGAATCCGGGAAACAAAAAAAAATACTTTTTAAAAGATTGGTTTTAGTGAATCTGGAAATTGATTCATCTGAGAAATTAAAAAAGGAATTTTAAAAGTTGGCATGCATTAGGTACATCTGTTTTTTCAAAGTTCTACCAACCGTTTTCGGGGTTTTAAGATTCGGGTAAGAGAAAATATATTGATCAAAATATGTTAAATATAATATGATCAAAGCGATATATGGTCATTATAATTTTTGAGGTGGAATCGGCTAAATCCTTAGGGCTTAGAGTATGTATGCTAATATGTACTATACTCTAAGGCTAAATCTGTCCGTTTAAAGTGGGTAAAAATCGAGTCTAAAGTAGTCGGTTACATACGAATATATCGGTTACAGGCTGAGGCGGCCCCGCAGCACATAAAGTCTGTTATTACCTAGAATCTAGCTTTTCTGGCTACTTGCTAGCTAGGCAATAAGCTAATTAATTATTTCCGTTTTGGGTAGAGCAGTTCTTACTGGAATAAAATAAACGCCAAAATATTTAAAATAATAGTTTAATGTAAAATAATGACGTTTATGTACTACACTCATATTTAAACTAACAAGTATGGTTTGCTATTGTCTGCCATAACATTTGCATCACAATACTATGTTGTGAATATCAACATTTTATGTTAAAATTTATTTTTCCAAGAAGCACCTAGGCATCAATAATTAATGAACATTCATTATTGGATTCCAAGGTGCGATCTAGCTTATTTTAATGAATTTTAAAGTATTTATATGAAAATCATGACAGACCCTCTAACCACTACTCATAAATTTTATAATATATTAGATTATCAGTTAACATATAAAAATAATATTTAAAGAAAGTTAATCAAAATACTTTTGCAACATCATAAAATAATATTTAACAACTAATTTCAATGGTTACGAAATATATTCTTATTCAGATTTGCTTTTTACTGTATACAAAATTTGATTTGTTTGATGTATCAAATATAATGCACTAACAAACACAGCATTAGCCCTGAAAAAAAAAATAAAACATTAATAAATGAATAAAAATTGAGAATGCCCTCATTTTCTTGAAGTCGGTTAAAAATGGCGTAAGACATATTGATATTATAACATTCAAGAGTATATTTATATGCAAAATGTGATAATGTTCATCTCAATTACATTTCAACTTTTCAAGTTGTAATTTTAGTCTTGATTTATACCATACCATAGCCATATTTTATTGATTTTTAAACATCTTTCAAGAGTATCAATTATAATAGATAAAAAGATATTCAATATCATTGTTTAAAAATGCATTTTTTTTATTATTATGTATTTAACATGCGATATATATCACCAAAAATACTCACTGTCCCTCTTTGAAATACTCCTTCAGAGTATTTGAAAAGCGTTTTGAATATTTAACAAATTCTCTTTTTCTTTGTTCCAGAGCTTGCTTGCCCGGCCCCGGGGTGTATGTGGAAACCTCATTCACTGCATCAAGTAGTTTCTTAATAGCTGATGCTATTTCCCTATAAAATAATTAAATAATTATATATTAAGAAATCAATATTAAGGTAATTAGTTATTAGCACCATACTTACTTAATTGTTTCCAGGAATGTCTTACGGTCTGTTATTTCATCAGGAATTCTACTCAAAATTTTCTTGAGAGCTGCTGACTTTTTATTTAACTCTTGGAATGCTTCTTCTGATCTGTTCAGTCTTAAATCCGCACCTAAAAATTTAAAGCAACATTATGTTACTTAACTAATATTATAAATGTTTGCGAGGATGGATTTATGTATGTTAGTGGCTCTTTCATGCATAAATCACTAAACAAATACTGATGATACTTGGCAGTGATGTAGCCATTGCCTCCTTAGTACTACAATGTGGAGAATTGATATAATTCTACAGATGTTAGGAGAGTGCTGCACTTTTTGTTATTTATTATTTTAACATTATAACCTTGGTAGAATATATTCTACATTATCATAGCAGATAATTTTTAATATTCGCAACAAAAAAATTACATACACATCAAGAGGCAAAAATTACTTTAAATTATTGTATAAATGTGGAATATAATTAATAATAGGTAGGTATTATTGGTATTATTGCCAAATCATAATGAAAATACATCAACATACATTCAGCTTCAGTGAGTGTTCCTTGTAAACGAAGTAAACTCTCATTCATATTCACTGGAATATCCGCTCTTCTCATAATACCAGCCACCAAGTCATAGTTGAGACCTGGTACTGCAGCCTCAGCCTTAGTTAAAGCCGCACGCAAAGTTTGCGATCCTCCCACATGATACTTTTCCAGCTATAAAACAAATATTCCACTTTATGCAATTAACAAAATTATTTAAAACAATTATATGTCAATATAGTTACATAGATATTTGCAACCAAATAAAAGACATAAATTTTAATAATATATATGTTTATTTAATAACTAACACTAAATTGCCCCTGCTTGCCTATACACATCACAAATCACAATTAAGGAGCCAATTAAGGGTGCAATTGCCCCTGCTGCAGGTATGTGAGTAGCCCGCATAAGGAAACTGCTCAACCCTATTAACCTTATTAATATAAAAGTGTAAAAATGGCCACAAAGCACAAACTTGAATTTCTCTTTCTATCAAAATACATCCTACAGCATTAATAATATTTACCTGGGTAAGTACGGGGCGTATAAGAACAGGTAAAACCAAGGAAGTGACAGGTAATTCATCACCCATTGTCATTCTGACGAAATAATTTATAGAACAGCTGCAAAGTGAAAGGATTTAGGTTTATATTAAAATTATACAATATATGAAAACTTTTAATATTAGTCAGTAATATTATCACAACAAAACTAGGACAAGATTAATAAGTAAATATCACGACTTTAAAATTTACAGCTGCTAAATGCTAATGTCTGGACGATTAAAATGACAATGAGTAATGACATAAGCAGATGACAGCAGTAAATGTACAATTGACATTTTTCTGAATAATTTTTATTCTAGTAATACAATTCTACAAGTAAACAAAACAAACCCTTGTACATACCAATGCAAACTTAGCACCCCATCCATGGAATTTTGGGTCGAAAATGACCTTGATCGATAGGTCTCCGTTAGGTCCTTTAAGGTCCCACAATTTTTTCGT
>CAJQZM010034888.1:0-24494 GCA_907164665.1 Colias nastes
GTGATTGATAAAAATAAAAATAAAATGTTGTTTCTAGAATATACGCTTATTAGAACTAGTTTTTTTTTTAGGATTTAAGCAATTTTTATAAGCAGTAATGTTCAATGTTTGTTAAATGTTTAATTTCGATGGCGTTTTCTAATATGCCACATTCTTTCACTGTTTTACTTATTAAAAGTGTTATTAAAACCAATACAGCAGAACTAGAATAAAGTTATAAAAGCTTTTGGCACGATCATAAAACTATTTACTTTAATAGTAGGTACAACTACACTTGTGCGTATCTTTTAATTTTTATTAGTCTAAGTAAAAGCTGTGAAGGTAAAAATAAATATTTTTTTAATTGCTTCTGACTTGACCGAAATATTGAAATAATATCTTAGTAGCACAGATTTGATTATGAATATGTTAAACTTTTCCGAGTTGAAATACTATGTCGGGTTTATTGGGAGAAGGAAAGTGTTTTAAACACGCTTAATTACGTAAGGATTATTAATAAAAAAATGGTCTAAGTAGATTTTCATTTTAAATTGGACGAAGTAATACTTGCATCATAAAAATCTTAGCCATCCATGTAGGAGAAGTAATTGTTTGATACAATTTAGTGTTCAATAAAATATGCAATCCGGCATACGAACCCACGCCCCTTGGATGTATAAAAATCGAAACATTAGTCGAAATACGTAAGACGTAAAGTTACGGTTACGATATGGCGTAGCGGTCTAAACCGTAGCCACAGTAAAGCGAAGGACGCAGTTACGAATCCCGCCCATATAGTTTCTTGTTTTTTTTTAATGTTCAATTCGCTTTCCGCTCCCGCTCCGCTCGTCACCATACCCTCACCAGCTATCGTGCTTTACAATTCGTTTCGTGGATTGACCCACTGCGGCGCGTGTCTCCATTTAACTTTTTATTGCTCTCGTTGTTACAGTTAATCAGCGATTTTAATACGACTTAATCAAAATGGCAATCTGGATTTCTAGTTTTGGGTTGTGTGTTTCGTGAGATAGACGTGCGTAGTATAGTAATGTCTATTTTGTGTGCTTTATGTATCTCGTATATTTTGTTTACGGTAGGATATCTATGTATCCTACAGTAAAAATTAAACATGATGTATGATATATTTACTGTATGTATGTATGGTTACCATTTATCATCAAGTACCGAACTTATAAATTATTGTAAAAGGTTGAAGATTTTTTTACAAATCTAAAGAATAGTTTTCATCCAATGGTTTTTAACATCAGAATTAAAACCATTATTTAAAATTTGAAGTACAATATAAGACTACTAAACCTGTTCTTACGTTCGAAGTTTACTAATTATAAAATTCTAACTCATACACTAATGCTAAAGAATCTTACACAAGTTTGATATTAATGATGGAATATAAAATGACTACTGAGTCTATGCAATCTTAGGCCTTAATTACAAATACATGTAATTTTCTGTACATCAGATTGATTGAAACCCAACTCGCCCTAAATATCTAAGTTCCCATGTTCAAAGAAATTGCTGTAGCGGTCAGCGGGTCAACTGAGGTCAGTTGTCATTCGTCACATGGTACCAATGTATGTGTAATGGTCATTTAATTATGTTTATTTTATTACTCACATGTCTGTATTAATTAAACATGTGCGAAGTTGCTAAAATTGTAGGACGTGATTTAAAGCATTTTTGATGTTAAGGCATTTATTTTTATGAAACGATATCGAATTTGCCAAATGAGTGACCAAAAATAAACTTGGGTTATTATTATGGACGATTTTTTTTGTTCAATGTTCTGCATGACCACGCAATTTTCATTCACTTGAAACATATATAAAAAATAATATTCACAATTAAACAACCATTTTCAAAGTCGGTTACCCATTGACGGCGCATGATGCACGCGCTTTTTGCCTACCGCCCTTGCCTACCTACTAGCACATGTGCTTTTTGTTCGCTCGTAATTGGCTTAACACGCATCTGCTCCCGGACTCGCCTACTGCCCTACTGGAGTAATGATATACTGGAATTCTGTATGGCACGCAATTACTGGTGGCTTTTGGTTAAATACATCATCAGGGTTTATGTAGGGATTGTCTCTTTAGATGAAAATATTTGAGGGTATGTTCTAAAAATTTTGTTAGTGGTTTCTAAAATGGAATGTCTACGTTTCTAATTGGTAGAAGTAAAGCACTTAAACACAGCCCATATCAGCAATAAGCAATTTCGATAGTTAATCAGTTTTCAGTTAACCTTATCTACCAACTCCATATTTATACGGCATTCCTTTTAAGATCTATAACAAGATTGCACAACTGAAATAAGTAGCTCATTTACAAAGCGATTTATTCCATTCCAGCATTACCATTGATAAGAATTTATTACTTTCATCTGAACTGTGAAATTTGCATTCGAACCGACACGATCGGAATGTATGAAAATACGGTCCATCCATCACCTTAACTAAGTCATTTAGAACGGTAATTGCGAAATATATTCATCTCTTTCCATCGGTATGACATGTGAAAAAGTGGAATAGTGTTTCACGGTACAGTTCTAAGGCAGTTCGATCAACGTCGATTTGAATTAATGAGTTTGCAGGCGAAATTATCGAAGTAGACTTGCATTTTTGGATCGTTGTTATCCGTTCCAGTTGGAAGAGTAAGGAGGTTCTATGGGTAGAGGCCCGGAGTCGTGGATAACTGTTTGTGATACAAGTTGTGACAAGGTCATTGCGTGTGGAAGTGGCCCCGATTGTTCGTCTATTTCATTTCACGCGGCGCTGACTTGATAGTGCTTGATATTTTGACGATCGATAAATCAATTGTGTTTAGTGGATAATCAATAGGTATATCAAGTTTCTTCTTTAATGAAATAATATGATAGCATGTAAAGTAATAAAGCGAATTTCGTACAATTTAAAAAATAATCCGACTCGAAGGACTACTCTACGCGGTTGAAATAGACAGTGTATTCGTTAATTTACATAACTATTAAGCATATTCAAAGACCAAATCGGATTTTTTAACAATTTACTTTAGGTTACAATTATGATTTAAACTACAATCTTATGAGGTAATAACTAAGAAAATAGAGAACTCTGTATGGGGCGATACTCGTATAAACACAGATGTCCGTTACATTAATAGATTAATTACGATCAATTGAACATAATATGTTGTATGTGTGTATATGTGTATCACTACATATTATGTAGTGAATGATAATGACCATCACGTGAGGTATTTGCAGATAAACTTCTAAAATTTGATATTTTCTTATTGGAATAACCCTAAAATATAATCTTATGCATCTATGAATATAAAAAAATCTAGTCCTAGAGTTACTTAGTTTAGTGTGATAGGGAAAGTCGAAAAGTTCAACGATTTTCATGAAATTTACTATGCAACTGCTGTGGGTGGTAAATATATCTAGCCAGGATTCATTATTAGAGAATATCAAAAGGCTAAGTCATCCAGGTACTGAATTAAGTCGTACTTTTTGCTTACTCACAAGCTCTTTCACTATCATTATAAAAAGATGTGACCGGTTGTCAATCGATACAGTTCTCACATGCGACCATGTACCGTTTCGTCGCTAATTATACCGCTGACCCACTGGGGCTTCCTCTTATTCAATTATATCACTTTATTTATAAATCTGTGCATCGGATTATAGACGGTATTCTTAAAGGTGTAAGGTAGTGTATCCTATGATGTTTATGTGTTCTAATGTTCAACTATTGTTACAGATTCGGGCGGTACAGGATTTAAAAAGGTAAATTTTACTTTTACTTGGTTACAATAATACACATTTTAAACGAATTGTCTGGATCATCTTAATAAAAGGTCTCTTAATCTTCTATTATAAGTTCAGTTCATAAATGCAAACTAGAAATCACTTAGATTGTACATGCAATATATATTTTGTATACAGATAAATAAGAAAATTGGAGGGATACTGTATGCTTACGAGTAGTTGAATTTTTACGTAAAGGGAATAGCTAAAGAATTAGTAATTAATTGGAAATGAAAGTATTAAAATTTATAAAAAATTGTTATTGTAAATACATCCAATCGTTTTGCAATAATGTATAAGGAATGCTTTACAAATCTGGAATAATTAATAGTATTTGTATAAAATCAGAATGATTAGGGCAAACTATCACTGCATGACACGCGCGCGACTTTTACCTTCTTACTAATGCCTACTGTTTGCAGCTGGACACACCATACAAAATCTTCTACTGCGTTCTATTATATATACTACTGCTTATAGCTGGACACTCCACACAAACTCTTCTCTAAACTTAAAACCCCCAACACGTCAAAATCTGACGTCACCTTTTGTAAAGCAGTCACGCGACAACATTCCGATACAAACACCAATATGTCACGTAGCTCGCTCCACTTTCGGCATTGTCAAACATTTGTCACATTTTTTATTCTGCGATCGCTGGTATTTGATTGGTACTAGCGGGAATAGCGGTTGTTTACGCGTGACGATACTTTGGTAAGCTTTTAAAACTAATCTTATTAACAAAACTGTCAAGATGGTTAAATAGTTCAGAATAAGAGCAAATGTGCAATGTGTGCTATCGTAAACTCGTTGATTTCAATCGCATGAAGATATCATTAGCTAAATAGCACTCCATCATATAAGAGGTTCTACGAAACATATAAAATATAAATTAGGTCAGTGTTTATGGATTAACAATATCATATAGCTTGTCCTAGTGTATTCAATCTTTATTAGTTGCTATTAATGATGAACCTACGCAATACACTTTTTAAAGGGCCAAAGTAAATAGTATTAAGGTACCTACAACTAATAAATTAATTTAAAGCAAACATTTCAATCACTTTTATAAATAAACCCAATTATGCGCTTTCACTAGATTAAATTAAGATGTTGAGTGTCATGGTGTACACGCAGCTTTAGGCTTGATATAAATAACAGTTTGGAATCGACATAGTGTTGCGGGCACGACCCAAATACCCATACTAACGGTACGTGTACATAGTTCTTAAATAAATCCTTTATTTACAAGCTTATCTATGGTCTATACATTATTATCTATGATCAAGGATTAAATATTGTCTTTGGATAGACTCGATTCAGAGTAGAAGAATCTGCCGAAGCTAAATATTATTTTAATAAGTATATCTGATACGACTTTTTTTCATCAAATCATCATAAATAAGAATAAAAAGCTTTGAAGATAAATTGTAACGTAAAATAGATTTAGTAAAAAGTTAAATATCACAATTCACACATTGTTCACGTACCTAACGAATTTTCATAGCTGCTAAATTTCAAAGCCTCACGTATTGCCATAAAGAAATGTACAAGTACACCATAATTTGTAACAAACACATAAAGTGACAAATCACAGAACCGTTGTACATAATATTTGTCATAACGGTGCCTTTGGAGCCAAATTAACTTCGCTACTCGATAATTTTAGAGGCTATGTGCCTAATTAGACGGAACCATACAATCGTCTCTTTGTATGAAATATCGCAATGAGAGGTCAAATACAAAACAGAACATGAAAGCTACCGTCTTAATTAGCGACAAGTCGATATGCCTATTAGTTCTGTTTAAAATTCAAGAAGCTATTGGTATTAAATAAAAATGTAAATGATCACGGCACACACGAGTAAGCAGTTAAAATTAAAGTACTACAGTAAATAATACAATCATACAACAGATTTAAACAGAAAATATAAAATCGAAAACAAATGAATATCTAACTATTCCAGATGATGGATTAAATCTGCAGTCAAATGAAATACACATGGTAAAGAAAATTTACCCACTTGAAAACTTCCAAACGCTTATTACCGAAACAGAACTACCAGCATCCCACTCAAGTTATTACATAAACAGAACTACGAGCATATTTGTGTTAGTATGCTATCTTAAGCAACGTTTTATCCACTTGTCATCGTACTATCTGATTCAAACTTACGCAAGGACTATGAGATATCATCACGTTAAAACATTTTTGTACATGTTTGGAATTTTAAAAGAGCTATTAGACTTCCCTGTTTAAGAGAGTTACAAATCATTTGCTGAGCAGAAATCTGCGTGAGAAACATCCAAGTCATAACTGTATAGGCAATTTGATGACAACGCAAGCTTTGAAAACATTAGAAGTCCGATTCTTGGCTCTCAAAACCTTGCGAATCAAGAAATGCTAGTTATTTCGTAATTAATAGTACAAAGATATCCTGGGCACATAAAAGATTGCGTCAAGCCATTTTAATATCAAACACATGGAATTTTAACTCCCCATTTTAAGTCATTAAAAACATGGTAGCCGGTCTTTACATGTACACAATGTATTAAATTTAGATGTAATGAAAACCTAAGTCTGCTGCTAAAGATATCATATAATACACCTTATTTCCATCACGTTAAGGATAACATAGATCGCATAGTACATTCACGTGCGTAACGGTATGTAACGACCGACATAACGTACTCCAACTTCACAAGCCCGCAAGGTCACGGCATATGCCTGTATATCACTGAATATGATTATTATGGAAATACATTTTCAAGGTCCTGAAAGTCATTGATAATGTTTTCTTTGAAAATACCTAACTTCTTCAAGTAATAATAAAGGAAGTACAAGCTGTACGCTGTCTTATCTATCTCTTTTGACTCCCGGTCCAAATTTGTGTGAAATATCTATTTTTGTATTGCAATACGATGACATAAAATATTAACATACATAAATATTAAATAGCTTTAATAAATGGCCTTGACTTGACACTAAAGCATATTTAAAATGTATTTAGTCTATTCATCTTCCTTGTTATTTCTAGTATGTGTAGTTATGTTGTATCCTCGAAGCATATAGCTCCATCTCCATGCATACTTGTAGTTCTAATTTATTCCTTGGTTTTCACAGTATACATTACCGACTAATGGTATCTTATTCATAGAACTTTCAAGGTAAGGCAATTATCTCAAAATCGGCATTCATAATGCACGCGAGATCGGAATAACAATATATAAAGCTGAGCAGATTTATCACAGACCACTACGACCTTAATAGCGTCGAGATAGATGTCTTTGTGTTTACTTTGTCTTTCATTCTGCATGTTTTCACTTGATTTGGTTTAATGTTATTGCTCTTAAACGATTTCTAGTTTGATTGCGTTTATAATGTCTTTTGAGTTTACATCTAGTTCCTCTCTTTGTTTCTTTGTTGTGGTACCAAATGTAGTGCTTTATTTTTAAACTTTATTTTTAAAAAAGATCCTCTTGTCTTTGTTTCTTTGTTGCTGTGGTACCAAATTTGGTGTCGTTAACTCTAGTTTTAAATACGATATTCTTTTAAGTTTATGTAGGTTTTGTATAATGAATTCAATTTGACTAATTATCTTACTATGGTGATTGCAATCCTGGCAAGATTTATAATGCAAAAGTGGTAAAAAAATTGGAAAATGTATCATTAAATTATGGAGTGAAAAATGAAATTTTCAGTTTCAATACCACATTCCACTATCCTATTTATTTTCAAATACGTTTTCAGCATTACCCACTTTAAATAGGTAAACATATGAACAGTTATTCGGGCACAAAGCACGAATGTGAGCGTAGGCGCTAATGCGTCTGTTTACGCAAATTATAAGTTTACATGTCCTAGTTTGGAATCGTAGAGGATGAATGAAATGCTTTGTTTGCTCTCTAGACTTATTGAAGCATTTTATGTACAAATATTTATGATATTGCAGCCGTATTCTAAGGTTTTTAACCTTAACACTTGTGCTACGATTAATATGAAGGAAATGGTTTCAGATATATTGAAAAAGTTCTGCATTTATTGTCCGAAGTGTTATCAGATTGAACTAAACTTACGTTCAAAAGATCGTTTGTATTGCTAACGTACCTATAAAATATGTCAAATCTTTATAACCTTTCTTAGCTGGTGGCCAAACTTATTCAGAAACAGTACCCTAAATTTCAGCTTCAAAGATGTAGGTTTAAATATACGATCTTCTGTCTTTGCCAAGTCTTAATGTATTGACCCACCCAAATCGAGTCCAAAACCTCCTACTGCCAATAGCCAGCTCCACAGTCCACACCAAATCAGTCTGATTAACGAGTAACTACCAAACACACGGCGCAGGTTGCCGGCAACCAGAAATAGCCCGCCATAACTTTCGGCTGCTCACAGTGCAATGCCCTTGAACGTTTATTTTGACGTCCCGAAGCGATGAAGAACACAAACCACCGGCCATGTGCTGTGTCCGGATTCCGAGGTTTTAGTGGAAGTTTTTTCTATTTTTCCGTAAATGTGATGAATGAATACTGAATTTGCTTGTTTATGCTTCTAAATGAAGCGTATGAATTTATAGCTCGTTAATGACGTGCTAAGATCTGAACCGTCTGTGCTCATTTCGTGAGTGATTCGCGATTTAAAACCGTTTAATTTGAAGTAAACAGAACGCTCTGTAGGCATGCCAATTTCTTTGAACGTGATTGATTTATATAAACTGTATTGTTTGTTTTGCAGACGAATCAGGATAAACGGTGTTACAGGGAACTTTTAAGGCCAAACATTTCAAATGATTGTAAATTGTGAGGTTAGGACTTGTTTTAAATAAGAAAGAGTAATTGGTAACAAAACTACAACATGAACACACTGTGCAAGCGAGATGGCATGATATCGTTCCTTTTTATATCCACAGAACTATATCGATATAGTTCTGTGTTTATATCTATTATTTTACGACTGCACTTCGTTATAATAATTAGTGTAGCGATGTATTTTATTCCTTTTATATCATAACCGCTTTATTTAGTGCTTGTTAAATCTTTTACTCAGTTGCTACGTGATAAACGGCCTAATAACGCTGTAATCGCTTCAAGTAATTGGTTTAACGAAGCCTCAAATGTATATGGCGATAGTAAACATTAAATACAACAGTCATATCAACTAAATACTATGGCCATAACCGTTTTTAATTCACGTCGGTATTAACAACTCCAGATTATATCTATGAATATTTAATGCATTTTATAACTTATGTCCTTGTAGTAAAGTTCAAACTTGATCAGTGCTTTCCAAGTTTGTCTTAGAGATGATCTTAAAGAAGCGTATTTTTAGACATAAAGCACATTAAATGGACAGTTAAGATTTCAGATGGCAATAAAGGTGTGTTGATTGCAATAATAACTGGGTACGTTGCAAATTATCTTTTAAATTATTTTATGTTTGAAGATTGTACATATTTGGGTTAGTCGTTTAATGTGGTAGCTTTATCGATGGCTGTAAAAGCTAGATGGCTTAGTTAACTGTACATTATTGATTATGTTAACAAATACAATATTTCGTATCTATTATATTTTAATAATGCAAAGCATAGTGTACTGTCCCTTGAGCCTCGCTTTCTTGTTCGAATATAGAATCATCTCTGAAGTATTTTACATTTCTTAGTTTTATTCATTGTTGTGTGTCTAATCTTTTGAAATTACAATGAAATTTTTATTTAAGATGCATCTTTCACTCTCATGTAGCATACTAACACAAGCACTCAAACTTTATTCATACAAAATAAATGCAAATACATATCATTAAAATCATTTGTCCTTGCACAATGTGTCACGCTTCGCGCACGTCGGTCACTCGCAATTGTTCTCAACAACTGACCGATGGACATCGACCAATCATAATGCAGATACCTTTGTTGCTCGCTGGTATTGTCAACATTTGGTTCATTATCTTGTTTTGAATGCTAGCTTTTTGTTGTGTTTTTTGTGGTTTGCTGTGTTTGTGCGATACGCAGTGGGTCGCCTTTTACGTATATTTTCGTTTCGTTGTTTACCTACATATTGCAGTGCAGATTTGTAAAATGAATATTTCACCGGTACAAGATCGAATTTCGACTATCACGCCATCATGATAAATAATAGAGAAAAGTTATGTGACATCAGTATTTGCTCATAGTGCTGCAGTAAATTAACTTTTTCTTTCTCTTTGCCTTCTATGTTAATCTAACAAGGTTTTGTATATGTAACTACCTAATGTTATAATTTGATTAAACCATCATATTAAAGTATATACATAATATTATCTATAGATACGTCGAAAATAATTATTCCACTCTATTACTCAATGCTAAATATATGAATTATTCAATCACAAAGAAAGCATACCCAAAGTGCTACAATCAATACCAAAAAATTGATTACGGTTGTTAAAATAATTGTATAATAATTTCCAAGTACGTAGCAATAAATTATCTAACTGGTAGCCAAATTACATGTACCATAAATAACAATTAGATTTGGACGGCTTATGATATAATTATAGTGGTTTTAATTGTAAATAAATGGTGGCACGCCTTTGATCGCTTTTGTTTTAGGCTGTTGTGTGCAATGTTTGAATTTGCTTTTTGCTATGCAGCTTCACTCCCGTGAATGTAAGAAAAAAAAAATAGATAAAGATTTAGCTTATGCGGTAGTTTAGGGTGTAATCTACAAGCTCTGGAGTTCATGGTTTGTTGCCTAGTTCCTAAGTAAAAACAATTTTTATAAGCCTCTTCGTGCAAAAATAGGTTTTAAACTCGATTTGTACTCGGATTTGTATTAACATTGTTAATTTTTGCGTGAAAGGGAACAAACACTCATCCATACCTTATTCACAAAACAATTCTTAACTGATAGAAAATTTAAATTGTCCTGTCTTGTTCTCTCGATCATTTGTAGGGAATAAATCAATTACTTCATACGAATGCATCCAATACCTGACTCCTCTTCAACATTTTGTGTACAAACTTTCTCTATTATTATATTAAAAATTAAGATTTCCTAACTTCCTAACAATATACCATTAAGCAGTCACCACAAGGTTTTGCCACAGATAATATAATAGTTTAAGGGTGAATGTAGGGCACAGTTTGACAATGGTGTTACGAAAGCCATGGTGAATTAGAAGTAAGTGGTATTTCGTCATAGTAGCTTTGAAAATTGCTTTGTATTTTAATCGATACAAGTACTTCGCACCTTTACTTCCCCTTTACTTTGCTCGATTACCGTTCTCTATGCATATTTTCACCGTATTCAAGCAAATTATAAGCAAATAATTCAAGCAAAAGTAATCTTGGAATGTTCACTTACAGAATATTTTAACAATTAATTAATAAGTAAACTGACATTACCTACATTTTCTAAAAATCCATGACATTTAACTATTTCAATTTTAATCGGTTTAATAATTGATTATCTGTGTAAAACATTTTTAAAAATTGTACGCCACATGGCAGATCACAGCGGATCACCTCATACAATGTAATAACTACCATAATACCTGTGACTCACAATGAATAATTTGAATTTGAATTTAAAGTTGTAAGTGCGCCTCTCATGTTACTTAATACAAATAAATCAATGACCTAATAAATTGAGAAATTCGTATTTGACCTAAGAAAAAGTATTTTTAACATGTGGTTTATCGGATTAAGTAAATTAAGTGATGTAAATACACTTATATATTTCTGTATCTAAATTCTAAACCTAAGAAAAAATATTTTAAAACCATCAAGCGCTTACCGTCTATGATTTCACCACACCATTCAATCAAACGCAAACTAAAAGAAAAATAAATACTATGACAGTACTTAACTCCAACTTTCTATCAGCTGTAATGTAACAGAGATAATACTTTTCTAAAAACTGTCACCGAGTATTTGCAATACACAAGTGGTTAGCGTTGATAACAATAGCCATTTCACTTTTTCATTCAATAGTACCACTTATTACAATGGCATAAGGTTTAAAATTGAATGTGTGTAACCAACGAACTTTAATCTCAAACACTTGAGATAAGTCCTTCATTTTCCATTTTATTGCGTCATTTATAGAGGAAAGTGAAAATGATGTGAACTATAAATTAAGCTAATGGCTGTCGTTTGAGCTTTGGTTTTGAATGTTTGTTTCTTAATAATAATAATTATAATGAATTAACGAGTGGAGAAGAAACAAGAAAAGAGCATAAATTTCTACTACTTCTGACTTACGTTCATTTCGTGTTATTACAATTCATCATTTTAAATTAATTATCAGTATTTGACTAGTGCCTAGGTTATGTGATAGACGTATATTTTATACATATTATATAATTTCCAAGTATATTCTCAGTTATTGAAATTTAATCATTCATCAACGTTCATTATACAATGCACATACACCTATTGATAACAGCAAATAATCCTAGCGTCTCGTAACCCGTGTTCTGACTTTGAATTGTTTTCAATTTACTCCCATTAAAAGATTATAAATGGCGAAGAATTAAAAAACCATCAGACCACAAGCTGAAGCGTCAGCTGTGCCCTGCGGTTTTACTTGCAGTGCTCTACTCTTGTTGGTCTTAGCGTGATGATATATAGCCTATAGCCTTCTGCGATAAATGGGCTATCTAACTCCGAAATAATTTTTCAAATCGGACAAGTAGTTCCTGAGATAAGCGCGTTCAAATAAAAACAAACTCTTCAGCTTTATAATATTAGTATAGATTCCCTCAAAGATATACAGTACAGTATTTGAAGCCATAATTGCAACATTATGTCACACGCAATTCCTTACGTAATGTGACGAAATGGCCATAATAGATCTCCATTTGTCATGAACAAACAGAATAGTCCGATACAGCGTGATAAGAATTGAAAGTAGATTAAATGGCATGTTTTGACGGTGCTGAAGTAATGGTTTTTGTGTTTTTGTTAACTACAGCAGGCAAATGTAATAAGATGAATGTAGATTTGGTTGCGGAATACCATTTGATATGTCTGTCTTTATAGATAGTTTTGTTCTATGGATTATCTATCTGTTTCTTTAATCTAGAGAGATGATACCTTTATAAGGAAACTCAATTTCGCAACTTAAACTTATGAATAATTGTTATGAATAGTATTTTTATTATCTACCATGGATTCTAGATACCATTTTTATCGAGAAGAATGGGAAGCTGGTTATACTTAAAGATGAGCATAATATGCATAGATAGAGCATATGTTTGAAAGCTTGTGATGTTATTGGGCAAATCATTGGATATTCCGAAAAATCAAGCAGATCGAAAACACGATTGCAAAAACAATTCGAAGTATTTCCGAGGAATATCCACCTACACGATGACTTAAAAGGATACAAATCGATGACTCAAAAACCAATTTTAGAGGTCATTTCTTTACAATATTCAATTTTCATGTCTTATGCAAGACTTTACTTGGAAACCTTGCAATGTTGGGAATACATTCGCAAATTTGTAATGTTCAGACGTGATCCACGCATTGTTGATTAGATTTTGCTTTAGAATACCTACCAGAATGTGTGTTAAAGTTTGCTCAGAAATAAGAAGAACAATTTGATGGAACCACAATCTTGCAACTGATAAATATACTATTTCCACAAATACATACGCAAGATGTTTGTAATGCGAAAGTGAATTTGTTTGTTTTTACGCCTTTCTCGTCGTAAAAGATCGGCTTGAAAATTTGCATACACTTCAGGGATATGTAGAAAAGGACAAAAAGTTCTTTTAACCCTAGAACCGTACCCATATTAAAATTTCATTAACGGTACCCAGGGGTACAAGTGTACCCCTATGAAAAAAACAAGATTACAAAAAGATTATTAACTTTTATTAAATGTTGACTTATTAAGGTCATCTTAACATTCATTTAGGTCCTAATAATTTAATTTATCATGGCATTTTTATATTTTTTCTACAATTTACACACACTTTACGTTGGTGATCAAAATTTATTAAAAGTTTTCACTTGGTGCACTGTGTGCGGGTCTGACGGAATTTTAACGTGGATATTCACAGTTACATCTCAGATTTTGAAACAGCAGTGGTCCCTGCTGTTATTGGTAATTGTTGTCCTAAAATATCTCCATTACTTTTTTGTAGAGACATTGGCAAAGTTATGTACTGAAATCGTTCTTCTAGGTGAAGTTTTTTATAAGAAAAAATTAAAAAATTTTCATCAGGTTCATATTTTGATGCCTCACCAAGTACCAGCTCTTCTTGTTATTCCACCTCCCACAAAAAATCAAAATTCATCCATCATTTGCCACCAAATATAGAAAATGAATAACTCAGGTATTCAAATCATGCAGCAAATCATAAATTTGTTGAAAAGACAAATTCATACACTATTTAACAATAACAGTATGTATATAACATGAATGTAAAGTAAACTTATAATTTGTACATCAAATTTATCAATAAAAAATATAAAATAAAAGGACCAAAAGGCGAAAAAATAAAATAAATGAACCTTGAAATACTTACGTTCGTAGTACCCAGGGGTACTGGAGTACCCCGACAGGTTCGTACGACGTGTTCTCAATAGCTTGACCACTGATCGAATACGGTATCTACGTGTCTCCTCATCCCCGACAAATACACGGACGCGCAAAAGAAACCGTTGTTTAGAAAAAAAGATAAAGAAGATTTTCTGAATTTTTTTTCATTTGTACCCCAGGGTACGGTTCTAGGGTTAATGCGAGTGAAATCACGTATTTTAAATTTTTTCATAACTTTAGCTAGTAGAAATATGTATGGGCATTATTTTTCATATTTCTAGATTTTATTCTAGATGTTATTTGTGTTAATATTCGATGGAATCCCCTATATAAAGAGGCTATCTTTTGTATTTGAGGTACTGAACAACTTTCTCGAAAACGAATTAATAAATATTGTTCATTAGTTCCATAGTTATCTATGTTTCATTGCTGCATCCATTACCATAGCTTATTTCCTTGTTTACTTAACATATTTATTCCCCATTAAATTCAGAACTACCAATAAACGTTTAGAAACCCAACTGTATTTTGTAATGAAGACGCAAAAGCATGTTCACGTTAGAAACCCACATCATACCACATTTTAGTCACTTAACGTGTAGGAATGCTATCTGTGTGCTAAGTGTGAGTTTTTGCTCGCACTCGATCGCGATAAAGTTAACTCGGATTTCTATAGCGCCGCCTAGCTTCCCCATACGTCCGCTAGGGGCGCTGTTCGATTTCCCATACTAATTCGGCTGTGACGCAGACGCGATAGTAACGTTTCGTACTCGATCAAACTCACACTAGGGGTACTGACCATACTGGCCAATGGTCTGTACCTATCAACCTACATTCTCAAATAACTCGATTCAATCGATACTTCTCAGTAAAATTTAAAAGTGACATGGAATTTGATGGAGTTAACTACCTACATACTAATAGACATTGCTCAGTAGTTTATTTATGACTGGATCTTCACTTATCCTGTAAGTGTAGTTAATATTTGGTCACTAGACTAGAAAAATTGTTAAAACTGCACAACCTGAGTACAGACTGATTTGTAATAGTTATTGTTTCATTTCAAATGATACTTTTCAATGTTATGCAACACTATAATTATCAGTCTTCAATTAGAATATGACTTAAATAGAATACGATAACGATGTTAATTTTTCATTTCTTGACTGAATATTGTTATAAAATAAATCCTTTACCTTTAGTATTTAAACGTAAATATTGATCATCAACAAATTGAATAAAAGCCGTTTTTAATTTGCGCATAACCTTAATCATTCCGAGCGATTGCTTTGTGGCTTTCCGAACACGACAAATTGTAATTGGCAACCGTCATATTTCAAAAACTCCATTACTTTCATGCGCATCCTCAATAACTTAGTAAAATGTCTATTAAATAAAGGAAACGGTTTATCTACCGGCATCTGGTACGGCGTTTCTAGCCAGTGTTACCTTTGTTTAAAGGTCAGATTAGCTTGGACTTTGGAGGTGCGGCAAATTCAGTGTAACGTGTAAGCAAATAAATTTCACCCACTGGCGCTCAGTCGATATGGAGGATCTTGTAATAGCATTGCCAATTGTGGAAATTATGATATGGGCAAAGCACACGATAAATTCCGCATAAAATCAGTTACATTCCACAAATAAGGATCTGTTTTATGCGTAATAAGGTTAAGTAAATGAAATTACTGATACGCCATTCGATAGTATCTGTTTTATTTACATAAAGCTGAAGTATACTGGTTCTTAGCTCCGGTAAAGTGGAGCTATTTGATGTTGTGATTGCTACATCAGCTTTATCTTGGAGAGGGTTTGGTTAAGTGCTGCCAGGAATTCGGATATCGGTATCTAGTATGTTATAGAATACATTCTCGAAATAATTTCAGGATACCGATATTCTTAGTTTTTAGGATTGCTTCTTCATTATTTTATCTTATCTGTTTTTAAACAACTATAGCAGTTGCTTCACGATTATTCTAATTGTTGAATTTGTAACCAGTGACAGGTAAAATTCTTTGGCAACAAAACTGACCCTACCCTTCCTTATTATTTCGAATTTGTTTTCATCAGATGAAGGAAGCATTTAGACTAATTGAGTCCCTTGAAATGAACCCATCTAAATGAATGATCATCTGAATTTTGGACTTGTCTTAACAACAAACCTTGGCTTTGATTAAACAAACGAAGCCAACATTTGATACATAAAATCATGAGCATATGATGCCATTAAAGCGGTCTATATAGATAGCTAAATATATCGAAACTGGCACAGCAAACGCGGTAGCTGTGTCGTAACGGCATTTTGTGGGATTAAAATTGGAAGTTGCAAGTGTACAATACATTGGACATGATTGCTACCGAGATTTCGTTCAAATATGAACCTTATATCATAACGTTAAATTTTAAGGGTGTCTGCGTATGAACGGTTATATCGTAAGTATATAAAATAGATGTTTAGTGAGCTCACAAAGTATTGACGAAAAATCTGTCTTCATCTGTAGAAATTTCCGTGTTAAGGTTTTTGGTGATTCTTTAAATGTAATAGAGCCTCGAATTGGATTTTATGTTAGTGTTTAAAAAGCCGAAAGGACGGTCCGAACGCTGGATTTAAACTCTAGTGGAAACGATCGTTGGTTCAGATGGTTCAGACAATGTAGGTTATAATATTATGATTGGGAAGTCATAAAAAGTAGCAAATAACCAGCATGATCGTAAATACCAGCTTCAAGACAAAAAACGAAGCGTTTCAAACGCTCGTTACTAATCTCGATAAAGTAACTCGGATTAATCATCTAAATAGGCGAATCTGAAGGTGTGAGAACTGGCAAGATTTAAAGTTCAAGGTTATTCTCTTAGATATCTCATAATTATAATAATGTAATTAATGTTTGGAAATAATATTCATACTTATAAGAAAATGCTCAACTCAAACATTTATTTATTCAATTAGAATTTTTCTAGAAGTATCGTCACTTCACTTTTGAATCGTCATAACTCATAACATATTTTACATGCTCGTTTTTCATGACGAGCATGTAAAATATGTTGACGAAGCTATAGAGTATAGAAACTAACCAAATTTTCCCATTACAACTGCTTGTTAAATATCCAGGGAAAAATAGAATAAAGTCATATTATTTACCTATCGAACCCACATACTGCTCCTAGAGCTGCAATTACCAACATCTATCTGTCAAGACGAGACGAAATAACAAAAAAAAACCTCTAATGAAATCAATTGTAAATCAGATAGTTTACACAATACCATACCAATTATTTATATAGTTAGAAAAATGGCCCCGAGATTTGATCTGTTACAATAATGATGGTGTAGCCATGGTGAATGTTAATTTTTGCCGCGAACGCGAGGCCGTTGCCCCCGGCGGCCATATTTGACCATAGACTATTCACTATACTATACTCTATAGTCCATGGCATAGTGTTGTTGGTTATCAGAGCATGGTAATAAATACAAAGCCTCGTGAATGATATAAATTGTTTATTACTTGTTTTGTATCTGTACCAATTAATTTATTAGTTGTAATGTGATTGTTTTTTTCGGTTTTTTTGAGGATAATTTTCTTCAAAATTATTTTAACATACTTAGTTTTTTTTTATTACCTAGTACCTAGTCGGGCACGTTCACATATTTTTGAGAAGTTAAAAAAAATCAAATTGTCCTTATACATGCGCGGCGGCACAACCAAGCCGTTCGTTAGTGATGAGCATACAAACATAATTTTAATTTAACATAACAAACACATTTCACATACAAACACCGACCTTCACGTCAAAGTGCTCCACATAAAGCTTCCGTCACCTACACCTTGCAAAATTCTTACGCGAAATGAAATATTCAAAGCTAATTCTTATTCGGGCTGAGTTCATTTTTCGTGTTGTAACCAAAATGGCAAAATGCCCATTTGATAATGTTTTGTAACTTATGTTATGTGAAACTAGTGGCTTCACCTGACTTCGTGTGTTTGATAATTAAAATAACGGCTCCGTAGGACTGCAATGGTGTCTGTAATTTTATAAAAATAGAGTAATTCACGATTTCTATTTATAACTACAACTTACTTTGAACAGGTACTCGAGCTATCTTTTAGAGCATGATAAATTTTATCCAGTATTGTTCAGTAGTTTCTGTATATATATACACCTAAACTCATGTAAGGTCAAACGTTCAAGTTATTTTAATTATTTAACATCATATTGTAAGAAGAAAAAACACTTTAAAATTAACATTTAATCACGTTGGATTACCAATAAAACAAGAAATAAATAAAGGGCCATCATCACAAACTTTCACGTTATTATACGATATTCAATCCATTTGTCAAAACAACAATTATAAAACCATTTTCTAATCTTTGAACGTATTTATTTTACATAATTTCTTATAACAGAATAATTTCGACCACACCCATCAAAGCAAGATCTCTCTTCGTTAAAACACATTGTTTTAAATGTCAGTTAAAATTCATTAATTTTATGGCTAGAAGACCCAGATTTTATGTACTATTGTATCTAGACTAGTTATTTACGGACATGAACTGACCGGTGTCCTGTAAATTTCAAATTTATAATCCAGTTCATGTCTCGCTACATTTATTTAGTTATTTATTGATAATTTTATAAGGATGTATATTTCAGTCTATTTATTGAAAGTTCGAACTGCAACTTTCGACCTTTCGGCTTTGTAAATTCAAGTTATTACATTCTAAGTAAATTAATAGTCACAAGTGCACCTATCAAATTTTTCGAGATATTTCCAAGAAAACGTAATAATACAAAAAGTCCCAAACATATGGTCACACTTCAAGTAAAAACGATTGATCTCGCAAAAGGTCTAAACGTGCAACCTTTTTAGATAAAGGACATTTTTTAAGGTCATTGCAGCGATACGACGATTTTTGGCAAACATTTTGCATCAACACATCTGTAGAAACTTTGATATATTATACTCATAGATAGGTACATATACATACATATTATAATATAGATACACCGAAATGAAATTGAATTTGAAGAATAATTTGCTCTATCTTTCATATATCATTTACTGTACTTGCTCAGAAATATCTCGATCGATTTTGATGGGGTAAATTTTCTTAACAATACTTACTCCTCACTTTTAATTATTAAGGAAAAAATCAATCACTTTAGTTGGAGTTTGTAGATTATTTCTACTCTTATTTGTTACTATTAACAAATCTATAGATACTACATATAAGATAACATTTTCAACATACACAATTACGAAACAAAAAGTATTAGTTAACAACCGCACTATAAAGAGCAAATATCGTTCATAATTGTATAATTGCAGCAATTATATACATTTGAGACTTATTGTTATAGATCACGAAGCCATTAGACCAATGATTAACCAGTAGATTTATGGTGGTCATAGGTTCATTCTGCGGCTTAAAGAGTTGGGTGCTATATGTTTTGGTCGTGTTATATTCAAGGGTGATTGAAAGTTTACATGGCGGAATGCTATGCGGACTTTTGGTTGAGTAAACTTTAGTAAACACTGTTCTATTTATGATGTGAATAATTTCTATCGGTGTAGGATAAAAAATTGATTTATAGTACGGGTATTTTCAGGTATTGAATGTAGTTGTTTTAGTTTCTAAAAAACTCGAGGTGTGTTTGAATCCTATCCTATCCTACTAATATTATAAATGTGAAAGTTTGTGAGGATGTGTGTGTGTTTGTTACTCTTTCACGCAAATACTACTGAACCGATAACAATGAAATTTAGCACACATATGTATAGAGGGTAACTTGGATTAACACATAGGATAGGTTTTATCCCGGAAATCCCACGGGAACGGGAACTATGCAGGTTTTCCTCTGAAAACGCGGGCGAAGCCGCGGGCGGTAATCTAGTTTTGTATAAAAAAAAAGACGGGACGCACTCCGGGAGTGCCGGCAGAAGTGAAAACTTGATTATTAACGTTCAGCATGTTTGATATTTTGTAATGGTATCCGTCTTACGCATGGAATATAAGGGCTAAAAAAAAAAAAAAAACATCCGTCTTACGCTTTTTCGATCAGGCCACGTGTCCTGACGCGAGTTTAAGATTTTATACCTACCCAACGCCGCTAAAGAAGTTTTCACTTCAAAAACATTCTAATATTATTAAATTGATCTCGTATGAAATTAATTTCTAACCTCTAGGTATATAGCTTTCCCCGCTTGTTCTTGTTATACTTCTAAAGCGAATTTTCATACAAAATGTCTAGGTAAGTACTTATTTCTTAAGTTTCATTTAATAATATCTTACTGCAAGATCTTATCATAGTTAATGTTAATATGTCAAAATAAACTCATTCATAAAACGGATATAGACCAAACGATATTAAAATTTGTGAAATCTAATTACTAAATTATACATTTGATAGCGCATTTAAATGTAATCAAATTAAGTTCACTCAATATTAGATAGATAATTTACCAATACAAATTACCTGTAATTACTTACAACATATTATTTTAGTATGAGTCTACAACATTTAAGGAACAAAAAGGTACCTACTGCAACCTATCTAACAGTGAAATAATTTTTCGAATCGGACCCGTATTTCCTGAGAATAGCGCGTTTAAGCAAGCATACAAACAAACTCTTCAGCTTTATAATATTACTATAGATATGATTCTATTAATTAAATTACTTTAAATAGTTAAGTCTACACTAAATTACTATTTACACTAAATTTTTAAATAAACTTACAATTAATATTTATTTTAGTTCATGCAATCGATGTCACATTTAGTTGCTTTATATCCGTGTTAACATTCCTCACGAACACAGCCATACCGTCTTATGACGATATTATTGCACAAAATAATCTCCACTCACCCGCAAATTTTTTAATTTTTTTTGTCAAGGTGTAGGTACAAGTTTATAACACTATTGTGAAACGTTAGAATAAGTGAATTGTAAAATTCTTTGAAATAAATGTCTCTAAACCTAGATATGATTCTACAATAATTATTTCGAATACATTTTTTGTATCATTAAAACTGTAATACCTATAGAAGAAAGTTGTGGCACAAGTACAAAAATTCGCCTTCATAAACGTCCAAATTAACTTCCAATATCTACATAATTAACAAATTTAATGATTGTTAAAAATAATAAATACATTATTGTAAAATTTGTGAGTCTGTAGCGACATGAAACTTGGAGCAATTACAATTTTATGAATTCCTAACTGTTACTGTACCGTTGTTTTGGCTCGGCAAGTTAACAATGCTTCGACTTATTTTTGGACGCCATTTTTTAAATTTAGGGTGTAAATGGAATTTATATTTGTACGACAATCTATCTAGTATCTATTTTTAGTAGTATTTTATTCTTTATCCGAACCGCGGGGGACTGGAACATGCTTCCTGAGTCTGTGTTCCCCGACGAGTACAATATGGGGGTCTTCAAGCGTAGAGTGAACATCAGGTACCTTCTAGGGAAGCGCGTTCCATCTTAGACCACATCTCAGCTTAACATCAGGCGAGATTGTGGTCAAGCGCTTCCCTATTACCAATAAAAAAAAAGTATTATAAAACGAATTCTGGTTTTCAAGGGCTTTTATTCGTCTAGAACGAATGGGTCCTCTTTAATTTAAGAATTTAATTCTGATGATTATAATATTACTCCATGTTAACAGTATTTGGATAATGTTTGTTTATTATGCTTATATGCTTATATTTAAAACATCTGGATCAATGAAAACTATTTCAGTTTCATACGTAAACATTACAATAGTGATCTTGAATGTGGTGATAAATAACTAATATCATCGCGTAAAAACGGTTTTATCATAATAAAAAAAAGTTATATGTATCTTGTGGTATTACTCTTGATAAATTTATTTGCTAATTCGGTATGGTACCTTTGAAATTAAAGTTTTTTCTTTCTTTAAAAATCCGTTAAAATATAATAATTTTGACCATGAAAGTTACTACAGCGGATGGCAGTGAAAAGTAAAAGTAACATAGAGTATAGACAAACTGGTCGAGGTGTAGCCAAAAATTTATGAAAACCTGTCGCGATGAAAGTTACGATATACTGCCATATCGTGTTCCCTTCGGATTTGTGTTTTATACTGGTATTGTTCGAGCATGGTAATATAAATAATGCAACAAGGAAGGTAATAGTGGTAATAGTAACTGTTTGTCGTGCCTGGGTTGACCCGGGATTATTGAAACACAAGTAAAGACGGGCCTTTTTTGCAACAATTACAATAATTTTTATTTTAAGCAATGACGAATAACGAAACTAACCTTAAACGATACTAGATACCTTATAATTTTAGAGAAAAGAACTCGATTCAGGACTGAGCACAGCTGTTGTCGAAAGCTCCAAAGTCCAAACGAACAACAAAAATTAATAATTTCAATGTTTTTTTATTCGTTTTAATTTCAATGAAAAGTTGAACAAACAGATATATTTAAAAATGCTTGTATAAGGATAATAACAATCAATTATAAATGACTATTAATTATTAAATAATAAAATAATCAATAACAATTCATTGCTACCATTTACAACGAAAAATCTACATACCAACCATTCCACAAACAGACAAGTTCAACCACAGTTCAAAACACAGTTAGACGAAAATAAAACAATAACGAATAATTGAAATCACAAAGGTAAAGGCCCCAAAACAGATCCATCAGAAACCGGCCGCATACCACCGCTCGGGGAGCGTGGCCTAGTGGACCCCAAGGTCGTTTATACACTTTTTACCTTATCTGTTTCACACAACACAATTTGAACCCTACCCCCGAAACATTACAGCTCATTATCCAACCCAGAATCAATCGGCTTTTTGCGAGTTTTCTTTATAATTACAGGATCGCATTTTATGCCTGATTTTCTGATTTCGGCTTTTTAATATTCCGTGGTAACGGCACATGTAATTGGTAATTTAAGGATAAAAGGTTAATAACTGAGATTTAATGAGATAAACTTTCTTTTATGTTTTTTATGTTATCATCTGCTTTAGTGAATCTCATTACTACATTAATTTTTACACAATCTTTTAATAAGATGAAGGTCAGAGATCACTTTGGTTAATTTTACGAGTAGATATTATTTTCGATAAATTTATGCAGTACTACGTAAAAGATAGGCTTTATGTTTTCTTTGGTATATCATCTACGTTGCAATTCTTTTATTTTAAAAGTCATCAATGAAAATACATACCTACCTACTTGTACTCTATATTTTATCTCCTGCACAACTGGTTAGTCTGCATAAAAATTGGTCGCTATGGCCAAAAACTACCAAAAGTATTATCGATGGCATATCAAAGGTATGAAGTAAGAGCAGACTTCAAACACCTCACGATTTCATCACACGTTGCACTTTAACCTTATATAGAGTTATCCGAAAATAGCTGAAGAATTTGACAAAACACCGCTTTTGGTAGCTGCACCCATTCTCATGAACGTTTCGTATCTTTAACTATATCGTTTGCTATCTCTAACTATTTTACGTGTTTCGTGTCAATATGAAAGTTTTTGGAAGTGAAGATGTTATGATAAAAGTAGCCTTTGTGGTTGATAAAAATATCAAAGGCAATATTCTGACTGCATGATAAAAATATCATGCAGTCAGAATATTGCCAGAAATGGCTGCTTTTAACATGCGTCCAAAATTGCTTATTTAATAAAAATACATGCAACTTTAGCTGACATTATGTTGTTAAATTTTTCATCTTCCTTCATAGTAGTATAGTTAAGTTTGGTCTGGTGTAGTTACTATTTAATTTCGTGTCACAGTCGATTTCTTTTAAGCTTTAATGAAGAAAGTAAGATAAATTTGAACATATAAGTGCTATATATGTATATGTATGCATAAGAAACAATTTTAAACGTTTTCCTCATACGAAGACTTTTCTACGAGTTTACATTAAAAATCAAAAGCCCCTAAATCAATCAGTTTAATCATAAACTTAGTAATATTATAATATTGATTAGATACACTCGCAACTGCACAAAACTGGTTGGTTACGTGACTCTTTTCTAATTTATGTATTTTTTTGACCTTAACTTTCGTTGACATTGGAATAACGTATTGCTATAGAAATTCATTTAAAAGGTGTTGGTTTATCGAAATATACTGGTTATTACTTCTTGTTTTAATTAGTGATATTTTATATAT
>CAJQZM010034889.1:0-34134 GCA_907164665.1 Colias nastes
CCCTAGATATATATATATGTATAGGTACTCCTTGTTAAAAAAAAAAAATAAAAATTGAATCGACATAATATATTGAGACATATACTTCAGATCAGATCATATAAATATGAATGAATAGAAGTGTTGCGAACGTCTCCTGCCTCTTACGTCCACACAGTAGCTAAAAATAAAAAAAAATTGTTACAAACAACTTACAAAAAGAAATGAAATCCCACCAAAAACATTTTCATGTAAAATGTTGCCAAGACGAGCCCATATGACTCGCACTGTCAAAAAGTTATCAGATCTCATGTAGAGCCAAGCTTCTAACACTACACGCCCTAACTCTACAAGGCCTAACTTCACAAACTCTACACCTTAGTCAAAATATGTGGCTTGGCCGTTCGTTACTACAAGAACTATTGTATAACACAAAAGTAATGAACAGTGAATTAATTTTTCACCTTACGCCGATGTGAATGTAGCGAAATGGCCAAGCCACATATTTTGACTAAGGTGTAGAGTTTGTGAAGTTAGGCCTTGTAGAGTTAGGGCGTGTAGTGTTAGAAGCTTGGCTCTACATGAGATCTGATAACTTTTTGACAGTGCGAGTCATATGGGCTCGTCTTGGCAACATTTTACATGAAAATGTTTTTGGTGGGATTTCATTTCTTTTTGTAAGTTGTTTGTAACAATTTTTTTTTATTTTTAGCTACTGTGTGGACGTAAGAGGCAGGAGACGTTCGCAACACTTCTATTCATTCATATTTATATGATCTGATCTGAAGTATATGTCTCAATATATTATGTCGATTCAATTTTTATTTTTTTTTTTTAACAAGGAGTACCTATACATATATATATATCTAGGGGAACCAAGTTTTAGATTATTAGATTAGACCTCTAGCGTCATCAAAATTTAATTTAAAATTACAGGTCTCATACAAACTCCCATCCCCTAGTTTAAGGGGTTGGGGGATGAAAGTTACAAGTTTTATAATTTTTTTGTTGTTTGTGTGCTAATACTAGCTTACATACAAAATTTCAGCTTTCTAGGACATTAGGAAATACCTTAAGAATTTTGATGATCATCAGTGAGTCAGTGACGAAATTAGCGTTTTTTAGATATAAATAAAATCTGAAGTATAAAAGCTAATGTAATTAAAACTTAATATGTTCAATAAGTCCACTATTGACAATATATCCCGAAAATTTTGTTGATCTAGCATAATCAAAACCCAAGTTATGAGGGTTCAAAAAAACGTCGAAGCGCTTCGAGAAAAGGTAGGTAGTGCCCGTGCGCGTAGTCGCTTGGCTCGTCTTGGCGGGGGCACTACCGTGCCCCCAGATATGTAAAATGTATTTCCAGTATCAATATTGTAAAACAGGTAAGTACTTACAACAAACTATTCATCATGACATAGGTACTTTTAAAGGCATATTTTGTTAGCAAAAGCTGAACACTAGTTCGAAAGCTATTTGTTCTTTGAACGATTAAATATCATAATGGTTTAAGAATGAAAATAACAAGAATAAAAACATAAAAGGTTCATAGAGGTCGCATAGTCACATAATAAATGAGTTAATTATAAACATTAGAAAAAGTATGTGAGCGAAGTATGTGTTTGCATGTTTACCATAAATTAAAAACAATTATGAATTAACGAGTTAAACATGCATGTAATCAAATGATCTGTTAAAGTTATAATCCTCTAGATTAGTGATATAAAGGGTATTTGATATTACGTAATAAGTAGTGTGGGAACTAATAACAAAGGAATAAATTACTAAAGTATGCGACAGTTATGTCACGAGACGTTCATATTCATGATCACATTCATGATCTTTCATCGGTTGAGAATGATTTTTGTGATTTAGAGTTGTATCTCATTAATTTTTTTAAAGGTTAGATATGTATAGTTTATTTACGTTTTATTTCCTAGGTTTTGTGTTCAACTGCTATATAATTATTAAACAATTTTTAACATATTTAGACATCATATTATTATTAAATGGATGTTTTATTATGTGCCGCAGAAGCTAAGTAAAATAATAATTTACAATATAGTAAAAACATCGAGCTTTACAACAGTCAAACATCCTCACAAGAAATCTAAAGAATTCTAACTGTCACAGACTAAATAGCTACCAGATACCCAATAGCGATTAAACGTTCTCTAGTTTATTATTAAAAAGGTTTCCTATCACGTGGGAACATAACAATGTCGTAACTACGTTTTGTATACAAGTAACTGTAATTAACTAGGGTATGGGTATGAAAGCATCTCACATTCATACGACACATGCCGTTCTATTATCATTTGATGGAACATATTGGAACTATAGTTTAATCCCTTTTAGAACTTTAAGGTATATCGACCCTGGAGGTAGGGTAGAAGCATGTAGAAATTTATAATAGAGCTTAAATATGAACACATTAGATTAAAGAATTAATAAGTCTTTAAGTTAAAAATAAAGAAAAGAGTAGCTAGATTTCAGTCGACTTCCAAAACAGGCGCTATAGGTAGGTATGTATTATTAGCTCTAACAATCACTTCTATAAATGGTAGGGTAGTTACATAAAACGAAAATACTTTCTCTCAGAAATCTTTCATTTCCGTATTCCTAATTCGCTATAGTTTACAACTAGTGTCCTATGTTTTATTCATCTAGAAACCTCTGAGCGGCCGAAGCGGCATGTCGCCGTCTGACTGCGCGTGTGACAGACAAACACACATAATTGCCATGTACGCTTGCAGGAATAGCGATGTTACCATACTGGGATGTGGAAAACTATGGCTTTCTTGAGATCGTTTTTACTATTGCATTCCTATTATGGAAAATAAGGGTTTGGTTGAGCGAATGGCTTCATTTGGGAAGCCCTTAGAGTCGCAGTTAGTTGAAACTTCATTAACTTATATGAGGAATTGCATGTTTACATCACAGTTCGCTATATAACAGCAATTTAACAATATATTTTCACTTTATTTATCGACTCAAATAATTTATATGCACAATACGCTCCCGGAAAACACTACTATTTTCCATTACTACCCCAATCTAAGTATTTTGTACCAATTTTAGTACAAACACTCAAATCCGCCGTCACGCGTGAGACCTCCGATAAAACGTCTTAGAACTAGGAAGTTAAGCCGGACACACACGGCGCGGGTGACACTAAACTGACAGCTGCGACAGTTTGTGGAAGCCTTAAGTCCATTTCGGACCACCCACGTGTAACGGAACTAATGACCATGAGAGTTTGCGACGGTGTCGTGGACATGGCTTTCGCGCCTAAAATATGAAATGTAGGTGGATCATGTGGATGTCGTCATTCTTATTGTAAACTCAATCTTTGCTACGAAAAATTAATAAAGAAAATAATACCTTAAATATGTGTAGCTGCAAAAGAGAAATTATTATTTTTGATGTCGAACTTTTATCAGCAAAGTGACTAAAGTTTTAAAAATCTAACTTATCGGATAGTAGTAATATTAGTAACCATACATAGTCATGGTCGTGGTTGATTTCATTCATACATTTATAAAAAAACAATATTAAAAATCCATTATTTATGTAGGGATTCATACAAGGATGTGACACGAATTATAAGAACGTAACATCATCGTGAGTATGATGTAATCGATCGAATCATACTGTTCAATGTTTATATTTAGTATTTACCATCTGTAATTATTTTTCACATTGCTAAGATTCTATTTTTAAATATCTGTTTACATTTATAAAACCCTGAAAAACAGATAAAACATTTATTTATCAGTTTGTAATGTAATATCCCCATTTGTATGCTAAGAAGAATTTCGATCACTACAACAATTTCTAAGTATTTTTATCAGACTAAAGTAGTAAAATGGAATCACACAGTTATTGAAAATCAAAACAAAGTTACAATCGTGATCAGAACACCGTCGCTATCACCGGTCCATCTATACTCTATGAGTCTATTTGCATAGCATTTACATAATCCAGTCGTGTGTATGCCTGCCACCGCGTTACGTTGCATCGCGAAATTATCCATATTCCTATAAAATAATGTATTATCTGTGGTGCCGGTTATGACATCTGTATTTTTTATCGTCTATGGTTCTCTGTTTGTCTATGGTTACCTATCGATTTTGGCGCCTCACACGCCTTCACAGATCTAGCACTAGTAGATATGCAATGCTATGGTGAAACGAGATAGATAGCTACGCTTTCATTATGTGAGTGAAGGGGATGTAGATACGTTTTTTTTGTCCTTATCTGCGTGGCCACTTTTTAGATGGCCCAATGTCAAATCTGGGCCAAACAAACAAAGCAGATCTGATATTTTATCAGTTTTCTTGTGTCTGTTGTTCTTTTTGGTGATAAATACATTTGGAAGTTAATTATAAAAGTGTTCTGAATGTACTACGTGTACTGAGTGTTTATAATTATGGGTGGTTGCAGCGTATTAGGCTATAACAGCCGCACGGAAACAAACGCCGATGGAATTTCATTTCATTCGTAAGTAAACAATTAAATAAAGATACATAATATCAGAATCATTATAATTGACTGTTTCCTATCAACTGATCATTCTTATTGTTAATATTTCGTGGTAATTTTAGCTTTTAAGTGTAAGATAACCTCAATCACAATGTTGCCTGCAAATGGGAAAAAAAGTCCACAAAATCTAAAAAACGAGAATATGTTCAAAGAATTTTAACGCAATTTTTTTGTTTGCAAACCTAAATAATCTCTCCTTGAGTCAAATGCTACGCCAACAATCAGCATGAATGTAATTACTTATCTACATTTTAAGAAGTTGATTTTAAATCACAATCAAATTCCATTGTTAGATTTCCCTATAACCCTAAGATAGATTATTTTCATATGCGTTTATTAAACTTTGTTACATATTAAATTGCTTTTTACATTAACTCTCTAGTAAAATAAAAGTAAAATATAAATCTAAGAATTTATATTTTTTAGTTTGAATCTGTGCAGTCAGTATCGGCAACACAAAATGATGATCCAAATTCCAATACCATCAACGAGCTATAGAGGAGTTAAAAGGAATAGACAGAAATCAAATGATTAAAACGTGTCCCCAGGTGCTAAAACTCGAAAACTGGTTTGTACTAAAAAAATACATCTTTATTAATAAAAATAACAAGTTATTTGGTAATACAAAGTTAATAATGGATAAAAATTTATAACCGGAGTAAATTAAGCATTAATTCCATTTTATTTGCCATTAATTGTTAGCATTTCTCTTTAAAAATGTTTTTATTTCTAAAAGCAGAGTTGTTTTGATGCCATAGTTTCAAATTTAATATATTGAAGTATTTTTATTTCTAATTATTTGCTATATATGTATATTAATGTTATACTTTGATACCAATACATTGGTATTAAAATAATTAATATAATGGCCTTGACACAAAAAATATTTTATATTCTAAAATTTATTTTTTCAGTTGCAGAAGCAAAAACAGATATCAGCTAATCGTCTTAAGAAATTGCTTGTTAAATGCTTATAAATATGGAAGAAACAGAAGTTCTCCGCAGCATCGAAAACGGAAATAAAGATTTTCTAAAACTCAAGGAAACGATATTCAAGCCAATTACGCAACTTTTCCTTATGTCTAAATTTCATAAGCCCAAAAGCGTACATTTACGTACGAAAAACATTCGACATCGGGCTACGTAGATTTTGTACCTACTTGATTTTTATGTTCCAATATTTGTAATCGGCCCTTAGCACAGAAATTTATACATGTGTAAAATAACCTATGATAATAAAACACATTGAAACTGTATCTGAATTTAATATTCCTTTATTTGTGGTCTTCCCTTCTCGAATGTATATTATGTATATAAAAACTACAAAGGTAAATTTTCATTAAAAATACGTCCTCAAATTCACCTAACATTATTTATTTATTACACTGAATTGTAATAAATAATTAATGTAAGAGTGAATTTGAGGACGTATTTTTAATTAAAATTTTCCCTAAAATGCAGGAAAGTTTATAAAATGGCAACACTCGAAGATAGAGCGAAATGCACTGAGGTGGCCACGCATGTTCTGAATCTAGTGGTACTAGATCTGTGCACGCCTTCTGAATTCTATTTTTTATGTCTGTGGTTCTTCGATTGTCTATGGTTGACGATTTTGGCGCGTAATACGCATTCTAAATTCTATACACGCTACACTACATTTGATATCGACTCCTATCGTTAAAATTTCTCACGTAGTTGATCTAGAGATATATAATAATCTTAAACCTTTTGCAACTAAACTTATTCATCTAAAGGTAAATAAATATTTTTTATTAACTGAATGGCGCTAACATGTAGTGCCCATTTCGCTTGCTAATGAACGCCATGATAACGCGCAATGCAATAAGAAATATTTACATATGAGCTAATCATTCCGGTTAACGTTATAAAACCACTTAGCAGCACTTACATAACAATCGTAAAATATCCATTTAATATTCCCGTTGTCAGCATCGATGAGGGCTATATGAAGGAGATAGTTGATTTCAATCCAATCAATATTAAAATTTAAAATGAATTTGTAGTAATTTTATAGAGCTGAAGAGTGTGTTTGCTTAAACGCCCTAATATCAGAAACCACGGGTCCGATTAGAAAAATTATTTCACAGTGTTAGATAGTCTATTTATCGAGGAAAGCTATAGGATACACAGCATCACGCTAAGACCATAAGGAGCGTAGCAATGCGGGTAAAACCGCGGGGCACAGCTAGTTTATTAAATACAAGGATGATGTAACTGTTATTAGCTTTTTTTCATCGATAAATTAGTAGTCCCTTAATTGAATTGTAAGCGTGAAATACTGTTAATGTTATAATTATGCCGTCATCGGCTGATCAAAGCAAGTTCTTGACCATATACAGGTACAGATTGCAGTATTTAACTCGTTTACTTTTTATCACCTTCGATCATTAAATGAGTGGAGATGCAGACGTAGTATCGTTTAGGTAATATAGAAATAAATTTAACATCAGCACTGCATACTAAAAATACCATTTAAATAACAGAAAATAAGACTTTAGGAACTAAAATGTTTATTCAAGAGCCAAAATGTATCTATCTATTGAGGCAGATACACACGAATTAATATTGCTGTAATTCAATAGAATTTTGATGAGTTTACAGTATTTAAAACCTGTTGATATATTTACTACTTACATCACAGCAGGACCCTTCATAAAGCCAGTACACACCGCTGGATATCAGATAATACAGTTATAAATCATAATAAAAGTTTAAAACTATATTACTGTAATATGAAGTACTTACAGCAACTTGTTAAACTATTGTTTTGTTATTACACTAAGTTTCTATCTCTACATTTACTGAACTACCACACGATTTAATATGTTAAATATCTATCTTTATCTAAGGGCCGATTATTCAATCCTCAGTTAAAAATTATTCTTCGAATATCGTATTGTACGAACCATTTCAAAAATGTGTGGCTTAACCGTATTTTGGCAGTTTAAGGTGACATTTTTAAATTGTTGTGTAATACTTATTGGACGGATAAGTTTTAACCAAGGATTGAAAACTCTGCCCTTAGTAAAACTACCTAATAGAGACTTCTGATTCAACTTTCATCTCAATTTACGTAACAAAAGCTACCGATTTAAAAACTACGTTGGTCTCGTAGCGTATTTTTTTTTATCAATATTCACACTATGAAACATAATCCGCAATGATATATTGCAGAGCGTAGGCGGGTTCGAACGGGTTCCATGTTTTTTATACTTTTGCTAATAACCAGGTATGTGGACGCATCCGTTGCAAGTTACATATGGGCAAGGTCAACGTTTGTATGTGGGAACTGTATACATACGTGTAATTAACGTAGATTAGGATCCAGTTAAAGACACGTCGTATGTCAGTATGTATATGTACAGTTAAAGAAAAGCTGATCAGGCGAAATTGTTTTGATAATTAAAACACTCTTAGTATGAAGCCGTCAGTTGATTGTAATTTTTTTTTTTAAAAACCGAGATTCAGCGTACGATAAGCATATGTATTAATAACGTACTAAGAATACAAACAAATGTTAATAAAATAACACATTGAAATCATGCAGTGCAAAAAATCAATATACAAGTTTTAAAAATTAAAACATAATAAAAAGAGGACCTATGTCAAAATGGATATAATAAGTCCTAATATTTTTTACAACCATAAGGTTACCAGGAATACTGATCATATCAAAACAAATAATATAAAATTATCATACCGATAATGTTATATCAAAAGGGTATTATTACAAACGTATAAGAAATTATCGGGTTGCATTTTTGTTGCAGGTCCATTAAAACTAATTGACTTTGTTTGACTTCTTGATTCATAATAAATATTTTTAGAACAAGTCAAACAAGAACCAGAAGAAGAAAAAAAAGCATATTATGTTCAGTTTCAATGTTACCGAATTTAATTGAAAATCATTTTGTGTTTTTGCTTACAAATGTTTGTTAGGCAATAACATGTACTCACCATTAATATATTAAGGAGTACCTATGGCTATTTCTTTCTCAATAAATTTTTTTTTATTCTTTCGATATAACTGCGTGACTTAACTCTACCGAGTCAACCATATACCATTAATATCGTTAAAAATTCCTACTAGTCATAGAAAACACCATTCACGATTACTTAATTAGGCGAATAACAATAAATATTATTCATAAGGATCGTAAAATTATAAAAACTGTGCGACGCAGCGGGGAAGCGGATGTTACTGTTAGACGAATAAAAGGAAATGGTTTCTTTGCTATTAATGTTTTTATTTTATGTTATTTCTAAAAGCTTTCTATTTAGTATTATTGTCTTTTATAACGATTTTGATCATTCTCTATTTATTTGAAATCTAGTTCCTTTAGTTGTTTAGTATTAAATTTACCTAGTACCGTAAATACCTTTCAGTTGGTCCCGATTAAAATATATCCAGATTTGACGATTTCAAGACAGTTTAGTTTCTTGCGAAACATTTATATTATCTGCGTAAAACAGTACATATAAATATGAATTTTTCATTGTTTATCACTTGGACAAAGTGTTTTAATTCCTCATTTTTCAACACTAATGAAATACGTGCAGAAAATTCTGTCGTCATATTAAAATTAAGACGGATTCCGTCTAGACCAGCCTCATTGAGAGATTTAAATCATTCCAAGGAAGACTAGATAAAGTTCAGTGCTATCTGTTATCAAGTACCCACTTGAATAGTTCTTATGAAACTGACGGTTATCTTCAGGGTTTATGGTCTATAGTGTTATCTCGATGGATTAAGGATCCGTTTGCTTTGGTTCTCTTTAACACTGCCGCTTGGTAGCGTTGGGTACATAATAGTGACGCTATTTCTTTTGAGACAAATGTATAGCTGAAGTCGTATTGCATTAAAAAACAACTCTGTGATAGGATAATCGATGTAATTGGGAGATGCCAAAAGCTAAACCAAGTCAATTACGCTGGCTGTAGAAGAATTGTGATTTCAAAAAAGATCTTACATTAAAATATGATTCATATATTCGTCAATTAAACATTTCTTAACTTACTCAAATCTACTAAGCTTTTAAAAAAATTCAAAAAAATGTATTGTTTTATTTACACACGAATGAACAAAATAATAAAAGAAGCTATGTGTTCGCGATGTCAATATTTTTCCATATGTAAACATGAATAAAAAAAGAACCATCATCAGGTATAATTATTTACTCACAAATTCCAGATAGCATATAGCAATATATAATTATAGTACAAATAACACGAGCTTCAGTATTTCTCAGAAGTCCAGGCATCAAGAAATATGATTTATATTTTAGTAAAACAAATTTCTTAACTTGCAAAATTCTTTGGCAAAGATAAATACGATTATTTGTTAAATAATCGCATTTCTGTCTTGACGTACATGCAATAATATATAATAACAATATAGTTACTGCTTATTATGTTGCAAATAATTTCTCTTGCAAAAAGTAAGATCAATACGTGTTGGCCAGAAATATTTAAGCCATTCTCTTTTATACAAATTGCGAACAGCTATTTCTCTAACTTACTTGTACTAGTTATGTTTTTTAGTTTTTAATAAGAAATATTTAATTACTCCTATGATAAGAATACATGTTGTAACGGTTTTGAACAATATTTTTCAACACAACTGACCGTGACCGAGAAATGCGTAAGAATGTTGTTAAAATGCATTCAAATTCTCTGGTTGGTAGAGTTTTATTAAAATACAAATTAGTTTAGAATTAACTGAATGCAACATTTATATCGTTTAATACTTGAATTATTATTCCTATAACTTTAGAATTATAATTATTAGATAAAGATTTGTAGATTGCACAGTTTAAATAAAAACATAGCAACTTAGGTATCTGTGGGTAGTAATATAGTCTGTGATACAAACAACAGAGAGTCGATAATAATCGCTTCGTTTTTGAAATTTTAAAAATAAGGAACACACTTATTTTTAATCATATTAAATCGATGAAACACACATACTTTCCCTTACAACAGCATTCCAAAAGCAAATATATCAGAATTGCTGAACTTTTAAGGGCACGATCGCATTTTACGATCATGCACAGTAAAAGTTCCTTATTCGCGGGTAATAGGTTCCGTAAATGTGCCGCGAATAGAGAAACCGTGAATAAGGAATGGTAATTTGTATGGGGTTATAGGGAATACGTTCTTAGGTGACAAAATAAAAAAGCAAATACATAAAGAAACCAGTTTAATTTAAGTTTTTGACCAAACATGTTTATTAATTACCATTTAATTAGGTATTATCTTCAGGTTAAGGCAATGGCTTGTCACTTTTTACTCGTTTTTCATTTTTTTTAGTCGACATTATAAATTCGTAGTTGTAGTTCAAGCGTTTACTAAGGATAACGAATGGTTTTTATTTAGGTAAATACATATATGTATGTACCGATGTACCGATTCGATCCGCGAATAAAGAATTTTAGGCCGCGAATACAGGATTTAGGTCGCATTTTTTCCATCCGCGAATAGTGAAACCGCGAATGAAGGAAGCGCGAATAAGGAGCTTTTACTGTATTTTCATATCTTATCACAATATACCGAGAGCACTTGGCAGGTTGTAAAATGTACCGATATGTGGAGTGCATATTGCTTCATACCATGTTATTTTATTTATTTTTATATTAATTATTTTAATAACTTTATTTGAACATAGATGTCGTGTAGATTTTCTCCATGATAATATACCTGCTTAATAATATGGTTTTTAGTGTGCAAAAACATGGATTACATAATATTACTTTACCAAATGCAATTATAAAATTTGAAATAAAAGTTTTTACTTGTTTTCTAGGCTTTTAACCTTAACAAACTTGCGCATTTAACTACTCGTATAAGAGGATGCTAGTTATTAAAGTATAGGGTTGCTATTAATAAAATTATTGCTTTAATTTTATAAATAGCAACCCTGCAAATGGCTAATTGAATATGGATCATCAAATACCGGAATTTCATTATTACCATAACAATTTTATGATGCACACTTATCTTCCAACTGGTTATTAAAATTTGATTTGATTCACTAGGTATTTTAATAAATTCCCATTAGTATACAAAGAATTATAGTCTCATACATACATCTTACAATACTTTTAGAATTTTAAAGAAAATATTACAGAATTTCAAATTGAAAAGCGTTATCAAATCTACGCCTCTCTAAAAAGCTTGCCAGTGAGAGAAATTATTTATAATCTATATTTTAAAAATTAGGTACATTAAATTCATAAGTTAATTTGACATTTCCATTTTAAATCCGTTTTATAATAGGCCAAGCCAGCGGGAACCGTTTTGTCGGATCGTGTAGGTGTTACATATATCGTGTTAACGATATTTTTATCGTGTTAACGATATTTTTATACATGGGTGATGATATTTCTGAATGATTTCATATTAAACGCATATGGGAATTTTAAGTACCGACTGCTTTAAATGTATCGGATCTCAATAAAGAGAGAAAGTAGCCGTGTTAACGTTATGTTTATGTGGGTTTCTTTAATACGAATTGTAATGGTTTATGAAATTTGAGATACGATTAATATTTTCTGATAACTTTTATATTGATTCATTTTCTTTGCATGTATACTTCAAATGAAATATATAAATCTATACTTATATTATAAAGTTGAAGAGTTTGCTTGTTTGTTTGAATGCGCTAAACTCAGGAACTACTGGTCCGATTTGAAAAATTCTTTCGGTGTTAGATAGCCCATTTATCGAGGAAGGCTATAAGCTAAATATCATCACTCTAAGACCAACAGTAGCGGAGCAATGCGGGTGAAACCGCGCGGCACAGCTAGTAAGAAGATAAAGACTGATCGCAAGTTTAATGTGGCAGGTAAAGGAGCTTTTCATGATCTGATAACAAAAGTGAATGTCCTTTAGAGATATATTTATGTACAAAATATATTTGAGTGACGTTTACTACTTATATACTGGGTTAATAAAACTTCCATAAAGGACTAGTATTACTTACACAATACTTATACAACGTCCAGTACAAATTCAGTTCTCTACTCCACAAGATCTCAATCACACGTCATTTACATTTTTATAGACAAGTTATAAACGGATTAGCATACCAATGTTTGTGAATATCATCCTACACTTTCCTGAAACTGTTCCGAAATCACGTGGGCGAAGGAAACTATGTTTTCTTGAACTATATTTGAGATTTGTTTGTTATTGCAATCATAGAAGCATTGTGTACGCATTTGATGGCTTCTGAACCAATGATATTGTACAAACTAGTTTTGAACGTGATTTAGTATTAAATATGTGGTGTAAAGTTCAAAAAGTTCCGGTTCGAGTGTCAAATATAACAGACGTTTCGAAGTTCGCTCCGTTAACTTAAATTTTAAACTGTGTAAAATCTTCATAAAACTGTAACCTGTGCAAGTGATTCCATAAGACTAAGATTGAAGTGTGAAAACAGTGATATAAAACGCGTCAATTCATTACAGAAGACGAATTAAGTGCAAAACATATTTAATAACCTACAACTATAAAATTTGCTTTGACAAGAGACAATTGACAGTTGACACTCTAGTCTACAGTTAGCAGTGCTACCAACATAAGAATTTCATAAGACGTTCTGTATTACGTGACTTTATCTTCGAGTGTTGCCATTTCTAAAATTTATATCTATATAAAAATAAATAAAAATAAAATTGAATAATTTAATAAGCAAAAAATAATAGTAATATTTTACAAAATAGATAAGACAAAAACAGCAACTTTAATATGGACGACCAAATGCAAATGCTTTTCTCGAAAATAAAACTTGAAATGGAGAAACAAACCGCAACATTAACAGAATCAATAACAAGGGGGATATTAGAGGAAATGAATAATAAACTCAAACCTATTTTAGAAGAAAATCAACACCTAAAACAGGAAATAGAAAACTTAAATGAAAAACTAAAACATCTGGAATCTGGGAAAAAGGCAAATAACTTGATATTCTATGGCTTCGAAGAGTCGAAAGATAACACCAATATAATAGAAACTATAGTAAATACTTTAAAACAGTCTGGCATGGAAATTAATAAGCGAGATATAAATAAAGCGTTTAGACTTGGCAAAGAAAAAGGAAAAGCTAGACCAATTTTAGTGAATATGCTAAATGTCTGGAAAAGAAACGAAGTATTGCGAAATAGGAAAAGTCTGCCCAAAACAGTTTTTGTTAAAGAAGATTTTAGTAAAGAAGTGTTAGAAAAGAGGAGAGAACTCATACCTCAACTAAAAGAAGAAAGGAAGAAGGGTCGAATAGCATTTATTCAGCACGACAAACTAATTGTCAAAGATGATGTAGGGACTTCACGGGATAAAAGGAAGAGAGAGCAATCCAACTCACCAAAGACACCTACTGACGTCAATGATGTTAGACCAAAAATTAATAAAATAAATGCATTTGAACGAATGTATAGGAACAGATCGCAGTCAACGTCAGATTTAAATAAACAATAGCAACTAACACACGTCGGAAACCGGAAGAACACAACGAACAAGACAAAACAATTTAACGTCATTAACAAAATAAACTCCATATCGCCCCCAAGCCGGTTGGTCTCCGTGGGGGATAATGACCAATCCCTTCCAGCTCCAATAACAGATAATAATAATAAAATAAAAACAAAAGGATACAACAAATTTTATATTTCCACCCTAAATTGTCTAACATTAAGAACACAAGAAAGACTAATAGAACTAGAAGAAGCGCTTACAAAAATAAAATGGGACATAATAGGACTAAGCGAAATGAGAAGATTAGGAGAATGTATTGAAGAACATAAAGATTATTTATTATTTTATAAGGGAGAAACAAAAGGAAGTTATGGTGTAGGCTTCATGGTTAAAAAATATTTAAAAAGAAATATCATTGAATTTAAGGGAATCTCGGAGAGAATAGCTATTCTTAATATGCATTTAAAAGGTTATAAAAATATGTGGTCTATTGTACAAATATATGCTCCTACTGAACAGTATGAAGATCATACTAAAGACCTCTTCTATGAACAACTATCATTAGTTCTGAAAGATGCACATAAAAACATTATAGTTATGGGAGATTTCAATGGTAGAATAGGAGTACAACAACCAGGGGAAGAAAAAATACTAGGCAAATATGGTTTTGGCAGAAGAAGTAAAAATGGAAATAGGATGATTAATATGGCACTTGAAAATAATCTCGCATTTATGAACAGCTTCTTCAAAAAAAAATCCCAACAAAAAATGGACATGGCTGTCTCCGGATGGATCATACAAAAATGAAATAGACTACATAACTTCAAACAATAGAAAAGCATTTCAAGATGTAAACATTTTGAACCAGTTTAATTTTAATACTAATCACAGAATGGTGAGAGCAATTCTAAATAAAATCGAACCAAGAAAAAGTAGAAACAAATTCAATGTAACAGCACATATAAAAGCAAATCAACATTTCACAAATAAAGCAATAAATTTAACTGAAGAAAAATATATTAAAGAAATAACTGAAATATTTGGACCTCTATTCAATAAAATTAATTCCAAACCAAAGTCAAGCCGTATGGATGATGAAACTAAAAACCTAATTGACAAAAGAAGACACCTTTTAAAACATAGAAAAGACCAACAAAACCTTAAAGCAATCTCAGAAATAAGTAAAAGAATAAGTAATAATATTAAAAAAGACAGAAAGAAACGTAGAACAAAAATTTTAAACTATCACATAGAAAGGACAGGTGGAATCAAAAAAGCTTTAAAAGAACTGAATGAAACAAAGAAATGGATACCAAATGTTAAGAATCAATTAGGAAAATCAACCACAAAAAGAAAAGATATAATCAAAATTGCAACCGACTTTTATAGAGAACTTTACGCGGCAGATAATAATATATCAAAAAATAACGTAAATATCGAAAGTGACGACATAGAAGATATACCAGATTTCCTACAATCAGAAGTAGAAAACGCTATATTAAGTCAAAAAAATGATAAAGCCCCCGGACCAGACTATATAACAAATGAGATGATCAAAGTATCAATCACCAAACAAGAAAACCTAAAAAAACTCACGGAATTATACAACACCGTCTTAAGAACAGAGGATATACCATCTTCATGGACTAAGAGTATAATTATTCTGCTGCATAAGAAAGGAGATAGGACAGTTATTGAGAACTATAGGCCTATAAGTCTCATGTCAAATATCTACAAGGTATTTTCTAAGTTGATATTGAAAAGAATAACGGCACTCTTAGACGAACAACAACCTATGGAACAAGCTGGCTTTAGAGCGGGCTTCTCAACGGTCGATCATATGCATGTCATAAAACAGCTTGTAGAAAAATGTCAGGAATACTGCAAACCTTTATACATCGCTTTTGTTGACTACACTAAAGCATTCGACTCAATAAAACATAACTCACTCTGGAAGTCACTAATGCATCAGGGTGTGCCAAAGAAATACATCCGCATAATTAGAAACGTATACACAAATAGTAACGCACAAGTTAAACTAGAAACAACTGGTGAAGAGTTTCCGGTAGCTAGAGGAGTAAGACAGGGAGATCCTTTATCCCCAAAACTTTTTTCGGCCGTATTGGAAAACATATTCAGGCAATTAGACTGGGACAATATGGGTATAAATATCGATGGGAAAAAACTTAATCATCTAAGATTTGCGGATGACTTGGTATTAATATCCGACAATGGTAATGCGCTTCAACATATGTTAAAACAGCTGGAAGATAAGAGCAGGGAAGTTGGACTTACAATGAATAAAACTAAAACAAAAGTTATGACTAATAGGGAAGAAATACCGATTGAAATTCAAGGTGAAACAATTGAATACGCGAAAAGCTATACATATTTGGGGCAATTAATATCATTTAGGGACCAGACAGAGATAGAAATAGAGAGAAGGGTGTCTTACGCGTGGAACAAATATTGGTCATTAAAAGAAATATTTAAAAGTAAATATTTTCCAATAATATCGAAAAGAAAAGTGTTCAACTCATGGATCTTGCCATGCCTTACTTACGGGTGCCAAACATGGGCACTAACTCAAAGACATCTTTTAAAACTAAGATCATGTCAAAGGGCAATGGAGAGAAGTATGATAGGCGTAACACTTAAAGATCGTAAAACAGCGGAAGAAATAAGTTCAATAACCAAGGTGGAAAATATAATAAAGAAAATAAGGCAACTAAAATGGCGATGGACGGGACACATGACTAGGGACAGTAAAACGAAATGGACACAAATATTAACAGAATGGCAACCACGTGATGGAAAAAGAAGGAAAGGTAGACAAGTGAAGAGATGGATAGATGATATTAAAAAGATTGGTGGAATAGTATGGACCCGACATGCGAACAATAGGAATGAGTGGAAGCGGCTGGAAGAGGCCTATGTGTCACAAGACACGCTGATCACCAAACCGGAAAATCCCATGTGTTAAATAATAATGTTTAAGATAGATTTAGTTTTATATGTATGTTTGTGTCAGCAATAAAGGCTTAAATAAATAAATAAATAAATGTGGTGTAAGATTTGTTTTATTGCGAATTTAGTGTTTCTTAGAATTGAATGAGATTGACGACATGTCTCGAGTATTATTTATTTATATAAAATATGTATCCATAGATTCTGTTACTTGATGTTAATAATATTTATAAATAAACTAAGGACTGATAACAGTTAGTCATGTAATATGTAGCTATGTAAACACAGGTAAATATCATTTATACATTTTACATTTACCATAATTTTATGTCTTACACCAAATCGCCTTTGAATTTATACACTGATATACTTACAAACCACAATACATTTCAAAACTCATTTAAATACTACATTACTAACATATATTATACAAATACTTCATAAACACTCGGTTATCAACCAATGGCGGAGTAATTGCGCGCTTAAACTAACACAATGGGGGATAAATGTTCTAATTGTCCAAATAAATTAACCGAAATGGGCTCGCTGAGTCGCGGACTTAACCGTGATAGATAACTTTAGTGATTTAGTACTGAGTGGGTTACTTTTCATCTTTGCCGCAAGTTTTAATTATGTATAGTTCAGTTGTGACTGATAAACTAATGATCGATCCGACCGACTTTACCCTATTTGATAAATTCTTTCATCAATTGAAAACAAATATTTCTGAGTTATATCTAAGGCCTTTATTGTTTTTATCCGGTTTAATTAGAATGTAATCGAAATTAGCAAATCTTAAACAGTGACAAACACACCTATTAGTAAATAACCTATGTATTGTGTATTGACAACAATATCGGGTAAAGGTAGCAACTTACGCCCATTCTCAATGATAGTATCGCGCACTTATTCCTTCAATATTACCGCGCTTTGTTGCGAGTGCTCGACGAAATAATTGTGTTGAGTTAAGAACATTAAACACAAATACAATAGTAAAGTCAAGAGCGTTGTCTAATTGTTGTAGCACAATGAATGTTACTCGGGAGCTCTGGTTTGAGTGTACAATTTGAACTTGGCTATCAAATATACAAACTTCATATTGTTTGTAGGTAAATGAATAAACTTATTAACGTGTTCTTCGTGTATGAAATGAGGTTGTGATATTTGTATTATGTTTATTATAGCATAAGACAAAGTACTGCTCACATTGTTAACAGGATTATAAAATATGAAAAGTAACGACTTGCACTCAAAATGTTGTTGATGTACAATGTAATCTTTTTATTATTATATGTTTGTATCAATTTTATTATAGTTAAGTCAATTTTTGTACACTTTATCAAAACTTAATGAAGCTTTTAATCGATTGAAGAAATGTGATTTGTTTTGCTGGGCATAGAAAATCGGCCACTGTTGTTAAATTAGTCATTGTCAGTTAGGCTTGTTAGAAAAAATCAAATCGATCATATAGCTAACTGGAAATAATTAAAAAAATCGTCGAAAATATATCGTCTAAACTCTAGAGTAAAAGTTAATTAATTTAATCTCTCATACATTTCGTATGTATTAAACGTACGAACATCATTCGCATGTATAAAAAAATGATTGTATCATATTAAGTTCATGCACCATATCCTAAAAGAAGGCACATCATTCGTACATTGCAGTCACACCACCCAAACTTTCAACCGGACATATTTCCAAGATGACGCATCATCTTGACAGTTTTCCTCAATACTTTTTATTGACTATTGACTCATTGAAATCTTCTGAGAATTAGGCAAAACCTAGGCAAATACAGTCAGTTCCAAGAGTAGAAAATATAAATGTAAATTGCGTTGTATTCAAAACCTGCATAACAAGTGAAAAGTCCTACACGTTAAAGTCGAACAATACTACACTCGACTAAATAAGCCACTGCCAATTTAGTTAGCATTCAAAGACAATTCTGTCTATTCGACACAGCAATCGATTAGGTAATTGTATTCACCTCGATTCTCGATACAGTGGTACACGAGAGCGCGGCCGATTCAAAGCCGGCTAACACCAATAATTCTCGCAAACGTCTAAATCTGAATTGCAATGTCAATGCTCGATGTTAAATACGAGCATTGAAAAGAGATATAAGCTTTTCGTTTAGCCGTGCGGATAATTAATTCGTTTTCGATTCAAATCGATTTGTGTTCCGATTCTCGATTGGTACAATTTTTTATCTGTGCACTTCGATGTCAAAGACAGAAGTTTTCTAATTGGGAATTTAAATTTACAGGACGTTCTTAAAGTGAAAAAAAAAAACAAACACTAAACGACATTTTTATCTTACGATAAAAATAAAACTGTAATTAACGGTTCGACCGCCTCCAGGAGGCACTCAACTGTCAACACTCAACGGTCGGGGCGCTAAAAAAATCCTTAAGTGGTCATTGGTTTGGCCTCTCGCGCGTACCCCGCTCGCGGGCGCGCAATCGGCTTGTAATGATTTCTCAAAAATGGCAAACACTTATAAAAAATAAAAGAATAATTACTCGTAATTCCAGTGAAATTTCCATTAAGACAGTATTATTTACATCGTATTTTTATTTGAAATTCAATTAAAAATAATGAGTTGAAGTTGCAGACAAGACATAGAAATATTTCACCATTTTCTTGTTAAAACATGTGATAATACTGATACACAAACATTTATATGATTCAAATTTATTTTATATTATACTTTACAATGTTGTTTTAGGATAAAAGTTAAAAAAAATACCACATCTCATATAAAAATATGCCCGTGGCGCAACCGGCTCCCAAGACTACGAACTTCATACTAACATAACGCGAGAAAATTGTATTGACCTTGACCATAATTCTTCGAATATAGTTAGAATGGGATGTGTAGATTACAATTTGTATAAGTTGGACAGGGACAGGAAGAGTTTGGTGTATTGAAAAGAACACATTTAAAACAGATGCGTGATTGCCTCCAGGGAGCATAGAACCATTCGAGCAGGTCAAAATAGTTGCTACCTGGAGGCGTTGAACCGTTAAGTGGGTAAGGATGTTTCGAGCGCCCGACCATTGAGTGGTTAATACACTATAGTTTTCTAGTGGTCACAGATAATCAAATATATTTGTTTAAATAGGTATATTTTAACACGTCAGATGGAAGAGTATAAATATTATTATTTATGAACCAATCTTAACATTAACGATGTCATTTTTCATTCACTAGAATAATTAATGATGTGTCGAAGCACAAGTATTTTAAACGGCAAATAATATGTGAACCGTTAGGAACCCAATTACCTTTTACTCTTTCTTTTTAATTGACAGATTCCATTTTCAAATATGTATAACAATAACAATAGCCATTTGCAAATTCTATGTTCAAAATTAACAATAACAAAATGGCGGATCATTTAAAATGACTGCATTTTTTTCTTATTCTCTATAATGGATGTAAGTTTTCCGGTCTAGATTGATAATCGGCCATTGATCGGCACTAGAATGGCTTCGTTAAATGAATGAAACGCAAAAATGCCGCCATTTAATTTGCATTTAGAGCAAATCAATTAGCCGGTTGATGTCTCTCCATTTTTCTGTAATTAAATATTATAACATTCAACCGACACCGTTTATTTAAGTTTTTAATCTTTGTTCTAGATATTGTATTCTTTTGTTTTATCGAATATTATGTTTATAGCCATTGTCTTTATTATTAGGAGAGAGTATTTTGGCATAGCTGGCGCTGTACAAAATATATTTTATTAATATCTGTATAATTTTATGCATTACAAGATTTATCGTAGGAAAGTCCTAGACAGTAAAAACATTAATAATTAATAAATCTATTTATCGTTTTATAGCCTTGGACCTGCTTATTATGTGATAAACGTATGCTGTATAATAATCACAGTAATATAAAACTTTACGATGGGAAATCAGCCTACAACTATCTTCAGTATGATAACAAAAATATTCTATACATGTTAGTTTTTTCTCCTTTAAAAGATAGGTACACGAAAAACCAGTCTAAAATTCTCGGCAAACAAATAATCGTTTAATTAAATACAAGCATGATACTGCCGGAGCATTTAGTAATTGTTTTTACGGCGAAGAATATTTCTGGACAATTAAAATTTCGAGGCTCACAAGGTCGATGGAGCGGTTGCGTAACATTTTTCGTCTGTTGAAATGAATCGCGATAGAATATTATGTTTGTTGAAGACGTGGTTATAAATTTGTAGAGTTTTATTGAAATTAGGTAATTTTTTTTATATACGAAACATTTTGTGAATTGAATACCTACCTATATACCACAAGCATGTGGGAGAACATGAATTGAATATAATATGTATATTATTATAAAAATGTGTTTTGAATGGATTGGTTAAGGATTTTATTTCGTAAAAGCAGATTTTGTGTATGCTATTTAAAAAAAAAGAAAACGTCATGAAAGTTTTCTCTACTTTTTCCTACAAACCATATTCATCACCTTATTTCACAAGAACATTTTCTACTAACATTTTCTGGTACTCTCATGGTCAGGTAGCATTTTAATGCTCTCTCCGTCCATATTGTCCGCGTTTTTCTTCCACCTCACATGGCAATACGCATGCAAAAACGAGCAAGTCCATTTCTAAGAAGACCCCAAGCCGGTTCCACAAGCATCGGTTCTTTAAAAGGCAGTACCATATCTGTGCACCACGACCGCGCAGAATCGTCATTTTAAAATGTCGATAGTCAATGACCGGTGTCTAATATGGAAATATTGCATTTATGATGGTCATGTGTAACGTATAGAAACACTCTTGTTATATGTATTTTTAATATACTTAAATCAAATAAATATTAGCATGGTACACATGCACATAGCAGTTCACACAATTCAAGAAAAAAGGTGGACACTCCATTTTTTTATAATTCCTGCAATTAAATTTTGTATTTATCTATCCAAATTTCAATTATTACTATTATGATGTGCTCCATTATTGAATACGTTTATTTTCTTTCTATTTCCTTTCATTCCTTGCATTAATCATATTGTAGGTTCCTTCGGGCTTCGTTCAACATACGGAGAGCTTACAAGGATAAACCTATAATACGATCGATTTCGCTCGTCTCGCTTCAGGATTATTTTACGCTCTTTTAAGCGACTAAGCATTTTTTAAACTCCCTAAAATTGATTAAAACTTATTAAAGTAAGGTATTAAACGATATTAATACCCCATAATATATGTGCACCATTTTTGGATGCTTATTTCAAAAAGGTTATCTGAAAATCTGAAGCCGAAAATATGTCCTTCACCATGAAAACGAGATATGGCAACGTATCCGTCATGTTCTTTGGCACGAATGCAGACACCGTTATGTACTCAACTTGTAATTCAATCCAATCCTTATGGCATAGGAAATAGAGATCACTTTGTTGTGTATGAAATGTTTATGCAGACAAATTAGCCATGCAGCCGTGTTGGGGAATCGGTAATGGCAATGATCTCACAGCCTTCGCGTGAATTTATATCAGTCATTTTTAACTTATGCTGTGAAATTTTTAATGATTCCGCTAAATTGGCGGTTTTTACAGTGTTTTGTTTTTTGACGCTTATTCTTTGGAACTTATTGTGTTGTGTGGAACAATCAATCGTCCATACTAAACATATTATAATATTTAGTGTTGTTAATAAAATTATATTTATTTCTAATGCAGGAAGTATTTACTATGAGAAGATCAAGGTATGCACAAAAACCAGTTACATTACTAGGATAGAACAAAAACATGCCATTCACAACTCGTATATTTTTCAATGATGTAAGCAAGCATCGACCTTGGTGCAACTCAGCTAGACACATGGCCAGTTTAAACAGACCTCTACGTGACTTTAAGACCTATAAATTGTAAGTAAATTGGCATAGAGCTTGCAAGAGCACGGTTCAACATATACTGGTGATTATAAAAGATGTTTCACGTCATGGTCAGGTCCGGTCAAAGCGATAATATGTCAGCACAATTTACTTCAATTAGATATGACGCGAGTGGACCGCAGCGAATGGACTCGCGGGGAAGACGGGCGAAATTTGTTCTTGTTACTGAAATGTTGTGTTGTGGTTGAATTTAAATTAGCTATTAAATGGTGAACGTGTGGCAGACGTATTTAATTTTACATGACATACTGATGTCTTTTAAGTCTAGACTTCAGTAAGAAAAGGTCAAATTACGTAAGTAATGGTAGTAAAATTGAGTGATAATTAGATACGCGTAAGTATTAATATAATTTTCTACATCTTCTTCTTATATATAAAATTCTCGTGTCACAATGTTAGTCTGCATACTCCTCCGAAACGGGTGGACCGATTCTCATGAAATTTTCTGTGCATATCGGGTAAGTCTGAGAATCGGCCAACATCTATTTTTCATAATATGTACCACGGGCGAAGCCGGGGCGGGCCGCTAGTATATTATAAGTACTCACGCACACGTCGAATCTTATCGATAATTTTACCGATGATGTCGACTTTCAAAACTTACCTGAAACAAAAAAGTTAAATGGTCAGTTATCAATATTATAATTAATGTTATATTTCAATGGTTTATATTTTTTTCATTGAATTTCACTTTCATCAGCGATATAAAGAGAATAAGCAACAACTTAAACAGTTCCTAGAGACAGCAAATAATAAGTCGGAGAAAAGGAATAGAGATGAACAAACAAATACATAATATATCAATTGATTATTAAAAAAACTAAACGAAGCATATTATGCTATTGATATTGAACACTACAGTATTTATCACTAGTCTCAAAAGCTACTGCCAACCAGTATATCTGATACTTAATGAGACACATTGTGAGCAATGTTTATTTAGTTTCCAAGTTCCAACTGAAACACGCATCAAGTTACCATAAGAACATTGCCTAGCTAATCCTTACAATGTAGCAAACTATCATTAAACAATACCTTTCCCTATTTATACAGTACATGTAATGGGACGATCCCATTATCCAGACTAAAATGCAAACCAAAAATGCATAGCTTTGTTTGGAATACAATGATCGCTTAGCCGACGCCGTGATGTCGGCAGATAGCCGGTTTGAGAAGCCATGTATTCCCTCTAATATATCCTGAGTATAGGGACCTGGTTGTGCCTAAGAGGCTTGTAGTATCAAATTTATTATAGAGAGAGTTGTATCTCTGCTATGAACTTCTACTTTGGTTGTCAAAGACATACTCTTCTCCTCTAACCAAGCAAGTATACCAAAATATGTTCAGCCTTCAATATAGAATAAGCTAAACTATTATGATTTCGATACAGTAGCTTCATGATACTATACATCTTTTCCAGAGTTTGTTTACGAAATATAGGGGACTTAGAAATAAACCAAAAAATGCTATTGATAAAATGTCGCCGTAACACATAATATCTTCATCTTCATCAGGTTATTCACCTACAGAAAATTCAATAGCAAATACCTACTACATTTAAATCTTCAAAGACAAGAAGATTTATCAAAGCTTTCTAACTTTTTATTTAATCAGAGATAAAATCACCAGACTGTAGCGATCAAAATCGCTTACGACTAAAAAGTCTTCACCCGAAAAGTGGAGGCTTAATACCGTAGAGCAATCTACAATATTCCTACTTCACTTTGTTTTATTTCACTGACAGGATTTATTTGCAAACAATCAACTACATAACCATACCCCATCATATGCTACACTTTCACTTACATTGCTCTATTTTCTCTATAACCCTATTTCCTTTATACATTGCGCCTCAATTTCGCTCTCAAGCTGCATCTTACGCAACAGTTGCATTAATTCTAATACCGGACAATCTGCAATCGAGTGTCGCACCGCCAAAGCACAAATTTCGTCACTTGAAGGAAGTATCGCCGTACATTTTAACGCCGACTCCACGAATGTTTGGCCCACACAGAATGGAATGTCATCCAACCTACGCCAATGTTCCAAACATCAATCTTGAGACTTTTGTCATTGTGATACCGGGACTTGTATAGAACCTGCCTCGCTGTGTTTATGACCGCCGATACTATGTTTTATTTGTGTCATATAAATTTCGAATGCTTTGATATTTGGTACGTGTTTTTTACGCACGTGTTAAGATATTAATGTTGGAATTGTTTTATGACAGCTTGGAAAGTTTTTCTGGATATAAATTACATATGTGACCACATCATACGTATGTATTTTTTAATTTGTATATTTAAGCCATTAAATACTTCATCTGTTACATATTTAGTGATCTTAAATATGTTTATAAAATACGAGAAATTGTTTAAAAAAGTAACATTTTTATAACAAGATATCAAAGTTTTTACAGTCTATATTAGAATAATAGAATTATAGAGAAATTCCATCGACTTTTACAGCCTTTTACAGCACTCGTACTTGGCAACATTCAAAATTATGAAAAGGTAATATTTTATAAGTACACGTCTGCCCAGTGCCAAAGCATACGTCAAAGATAGAAAAGCGGAATTCTAGCGGAAATAATTCTTGAACTTTATTATTTTACGGTTTCTAAAATTTACTTTGACACTTCAGCCGACGCCATGTTTTCGCTAGTCTGTGGTTCTATATGACATCTGTCATCTATTGTTCTTATTTTAGATTTTAATAAAGATTACATAATAAATAATTTGATCTTGTATATTTTTACCGTTAAAACCGATAAGAAAGATTCCGATAGGAAATCTGTAAATTTTCAATTACCATCTGTAAAATTAATGTATTAGTAAATTTCTTTGGAACACTAGCACATGCGTATCGTAAAAACTGACTATTTTATTGTAACAACGAAAATATTTATAGTTACTCGTAAAATAAAAACGGTGTAAATTATACCTATTGTACTCCTGTCCATTTTATATTTACGGCCCTTGGCTGTTCTGGCGTGATATAATACATGTGGTAGATAGCTGTACCTACATTGTATTTTATGTGTATATGAAAATTATAGATTTCGAAGAAGAACGAGACATTTTCATAATAATTATTCTTCGCCAGTAGAATCGAAGAAATTTACGCAAAAATCAATTGTACTTACTTCATTCGTAATTAAAATGTTAAACCCTTTCAAGTAATGTTGCAAATAGACATTGAATCTACTAAGCGTTTTTCAAAACATGAACACGAATAACTTAAATCTAACAAATAGAATTTATGTAATTATCTAACGGTCTTCAAATTTGTTTACCGAACCATAGACAAGTATTTCTCCCAAATAAAGAGCGCCATTAACGCTACCACAGATTAAATTATCATCTGTCAAACAAATAAGCTGCCATTCACAGATTACTGTCAACTTCATTAAGAGACAGTACGTCGTTACAGCGTTATGAAGTATGTTATTACATAAAAAGGCGTCAATTATAAAACCTCGGTGGACAATTATCGGCGATGGTTGGTCATCGGCTATGCACTATGATTAATGTGCCATTTCGAAGCAATGTACGTTGCTACCTTAAGCGGGAAGTATTTTAATGAAATAAATTTTCTTATACAACATATTAAACCTGTTGATCGTAAATTGTTGTACATCCCACGAAAGCTTGGGAAATTATTCGATGTTGAATGTAATTGGATGTATTGTTGCTACTTTATTTCCTTTGATACTTTTTAACGATATTAATAATTCATATTTCGAATTATTTAAACTTTTATAAGTCTGTGAAATGTGGACGATTAATATCACAGATAAAATTAAACATATTTTGATGGAAAAGAAGTATGCCTTTTTTTTAAATCAGCCTTTGACATAAAAAACTTTCTCAGCGATTGTTCAAACTTTAATTTCTTTGCTTCAGCTAATCATATTTTACGTGTTCAGTATAACCACAAATTTTCTATACTTTAAAATATATTACGTGATGCATTCAACCTAGTCAAAGACCTTTAGACACCTTTGAACCTTGTATGAATTATGTGGAAAATGTATAGGTATATTTACAAGTTACAAAATGAAATTGTTAACAATGTTTCGGTGACAGTATCAAAAAAAAATAATGTAAAGAAAGTTAAAAAAAAATCAATAATTCAGAAATAGATAGGTTTGTCAAGGTTTTACTCATAAAACGAATAACATTAATGACATTTTATAAGAAACACCGAAATAATTATTCAAATCGGATCAGTAGTTCCTGAGATTAGCGCGTTCAAACAAACAAACAAACAATCAAACTCTTCAGCTTTATAATATTAAGTACCTATAGATTAAAATTTTGCAATTTTTACAGCCAACATAATATATTACTGTAATATTACCCTTAACGTTAAAATGTATTCAAACATTTTCTACAATTTTCTAGAACCCTGCGTAACACGCAATCAACGTTTTAAAATCAAGTTTAAAATCATTACATTACAATTTATGGCAATTCCTGCTGACTTTCCTGAAATTATCTTTAAATTAAACTATTAATTATACTAAAATAATCATTGCCATTCGATAATTAACTGCCATTCAGGTGCTGCAATTACGATTTAAAAGCAAACTAGGAATAAATTAAAATTTAATTGTTTAACAATAAATGGAACCCGCTTGTATTTATTAGAGGCTATAAAAATTGATCGTGAAATGGGTGTATTTAGACCTTCATGATATTAATTGTAATTAAATTGCGGGATGCGACATGTTTCAAATCACTGTTGTAATGTGTAATTAGTATGCATATAGTGCATATGTATATGTTAGATAATAATTAATATGTTATATTTAATAAAGTAGAGACAGTCACATTATAGTTCACAGTCTAGGTATAAATAAATTTAGTGCGTAATATTTCCCATCTATTAGATTTGGTGAACGGATTGTGCATCCTATATCTATAGATTGTTGATTATAAGAAAAAAAGGACATGGTGAACCTGGACTCCTTGGATATAGGAAAATCTGTGATAGAATATTTTTATGGACGTTTAACTTAACAAATTATGCCAAGTCAGAGTTAGTACTATTATCTCATTTTAGATCGAATGAATACCTGCAATATTATATTATGCAAATAAATGTTGAAGATTAGTCGGTTTTTCTTTTCTTCGATTAGACAAAAAGAATTGAAAATAATTTTCACAGTAATGGGTAAGTCCCGATTTAGTACAGAATATTTTCATCTGTTTTTATGTGTATATGTTTCTAGTCCAACTATCGATATTAACTGAAAACTAGCAGTCGCCGCAGTTTATGTACTATTTTATATTATGAATAATAAGTCTGAATACCATAACGGGAGTGACCTTCATATAAGAAAGGAAGTGAAAGTATCCTTTTGAAGTTAAATTGATTTATATAGAAAATAATTGGATTGGTATTTTTTGTCTGCTTGTATTTTTTTTTTTGACATCATGTATAATATTATGTATTACACTTTTTACCGAACTTCTTAAAGGATATGGAGGTTCTCAATTCGTAGTAATTAATATTATTATTTGTTTTTGTAATGGCACTGTTTATCGTCTCTTTTAAATGTTACTTCTATTTCCATCCCAATACATTGAATAAAAAATTGTAGAAAGGTATGAAATTAATTAACTTTCAGAACATTTATTTGTATTTAATTGCATGGAATTTAATATGAAAAAAAATATTAACATTTACTTCTATTTGAATTAAAAAACCTTACTAAAATTTTCCTATAAATTCCTTTCAAAGTACCAGGCTCACATAACAACGTAGCATCTTGTCTACAATCAGTCTACACTACAGTATCACGCGATATCCGCATACAAGTTCAACGCCCGGCCTTCGCCAAACGTTCGTGAAATATTCGATACGCATACCTTTAGTTTTTCACCAATCCTATCTATAGATTGGTCACAATTCGCAGTTCATGTCGAATTGCTCGATAGAATCACGAAATACAAAGCGCTGTATAAACTATATTGTGTCTATGGTTTTTGTGTAGTAATTCAATTAGGCGGATCTTTATCGCGACACGGCCGCGGATTTTCCGGTAAATTGTTGTTTTTTGCGAATTGTGAATACCCACGCTAATAGACTTATGTTCAGGATCGATAAGAACTAAAATGTAGTTAGGTAATTTGTAGGAGATAGAGCCTTTGTCCATCTTTGAACATTGTGAAATATTTGTCTTTATAACTAATTGAACACATATACAACATTAGATTTTTAATTAAACAGTATTATTAAACTATTAAATGAAGTATAAAACGGGTAAATCGCTCGTAAAAGTGTTACAAACTTCTTATTACAAACATCGATGTTATCACCACTTCTGTATGCTATTAATGAAAATCGATTTTCAATTTACCGATTCGTATCAGCGTCGATAATTCGATACTGCAATCACGGCTTTAAACTTTTAGCCGGTAAATGTATGCACTTAGATTAGATTTTGCAGACAAATAACTTATGTTTAAACTTTCGTTTAATTCGAAGAAAATATACGTGATTTTTGTAAATATTAATGTTGGATATATAGAAATTGTTTCAAATTTATAATTTGATGATAACATAAACTAGAAAATTTTTACGAAAGATAATAAATGAAAGATTTCCGTAAAAACATATTTTATTGATTTCTTTCCATACAACTTCAAAGTGTGTTAACCGCTCAATAAACTCAATGTTACAACAAAATCGTTGTGCTTTAGCATCATCTCACGAAAGTACATTTAACAACCCATCCACCCGGATTATACCACTTTCGTGTACATAAAACTTAAATTTCGCACATTCACAAACATTGTTATCACTTTTAACATAAATAACTATATTTGTGTCAATAAAAAGTGTCACATAAAGTAAAATATTTCGTGAATGAAATCGCAATAAAGCCATATACACGGTGATCACGAGTGGGCGTTTATAGTTCTGCAACAATACATTTCTCGTATTGTTTGAACCGATGTAACTTGATCCTCTATAAAAATTTCATTGTATGCGCACCACAGCGAAAACTCCATTCAGCGGAGATCTTTGGGGTATGGAGGATTCGATTACTCGGCGTGGGAGCGATATTCAATATAATCATTATTGACATATGTAGGTCAAATATGCGTCAAATTTGGACTGAGATGTGCTTCTACGTAAGTGAGAAATAACGTGACATTGGTGAAGAAATTTGTTCATTTGTCCATATTATACATTATTGTTCATATTATACATTTTACCTTTAAAAGCTACGTTTTATACGAGTTTAAATGCATCGATATGAATTATGAATAGCAAAGGACCGAGAGGAGCACCTTGCGGAACACCGTAATACAATTATCTATGAATGAAGCATTTCAGCTTGGATCTTTATTATCTAAGACAATAATATAATATTAACCTATAAAACAATTTAAAAATCTTGATTGGGAAATCTCCTTTTATATTCGCGAGCCAGATTTGCATAAAATAAGCGATTTTCCAGCGACGAAAGCACAAAAGACTCCGAAATTCTCATTTTAATATTTTTCTTGAATTTCCTAAATAATGGCGAGATCATTGTCACGAATATTTAATAAGCATAATGCCGTCGTCCTTGTTTTGTAAGAAAACTTTTAACATAATATAAAGATAACTTTAGCATTATATTGTTTTACGGGGATTTAATTAAATTTTTTGTAGGGTTCTATTGTGTTATTAGTTAAAAATAATCAACATAATCCTCATAAAAATACAGGTTTCAGGCAATTAGACTAATTGAAGGAACGCCTTGTATTTGTTTGCTGCTCGAAAAACCCACACCTAAAAACAAGTAAATTATTTATCTAACGACTACAAAGTTATTTATTACCTAAATATATTTGAAAATACTGCTTTAGTATTTTCTAGTGTTTCTAAAAGTACTGCTTTGCTATTTTTACCTTATAAAGGTCAAATAAATACAAGTAAAGTAATAGAAGTAAAAAGTGAAGTAAGTAATTATTCAATATATAATTTACCAATTACTTAGCATCGGGTGCAATAAGAGTAATGTAATATGCTCAAGATATCCATTTGCTAGCTATAACCAGACACTTACGTATTATACTTGAATGAAGAGATTTCTTAAATCCCTTAGAAAATAAAATAAATATTTCAATTTTTATTTCAGGCACGTCGCACCGCCTGTTTATTTTGAGGCTATCTTCAGTTAAAGCAAACCTCGAGACACCGTCCCTTCTGAGTTGAATGAAAATTATGGAATTCTTTGATTATCCTCCTTCTAATACTCCTTGAGGATAATTCTTATTCAAATCTTTTGCTTAGATTTATTTTCGCGGTATTTCCTTGAGTAATCAACTAGGGACTGTGTTGTTATCCAAATTGAAATCTGCTTTTGTATTTAATAACCCGTAATGCGTACTGACTATGGTACTTACTGACCGAATTTGGGCTTGCATTGTATGGGAACAATCAAATCGCAAATAAAATCTACATACATAGTCAATTAGCGAAGGAATTGAAAGCGATAGTTATTCAAATACAGTCGTGTTTGAGCTATTAAGGCGAATGTTTGGAATGATCGCGCTTTTAACGACTCGAATTCAGTATCAACGCAATTGTTTTGCAGCAACTGTGTAAAAACGGTGGTAAAGAGGCGATTTCCCCAAGGCACGGGAATCGATAGGCATTATGGATCCCCTGATATTAAATTATAATATGGAAGGGTGCGTATAGCGTTATTGTACTTACACATTGGTGCGTTCATTGAAGCTGCGTGATAAAAAAATAAAATTGCACACAATAAATTAACTGTTGTATGTTTAAAAATGATTTATAAACCATTTATTAATTACCTAATGTACCCCATAAATCTATACCTTCAACATTGGTATAAATTTGTCAAATTGATACTTGATTTGCATATGAGTAGCTTTCCAGGTGACCCATATTCGTTGCTATAACAATAACCATAACTATAAACGATTTCTCACTCAACGACGATAATGTGAACGCAGCTTCAACGCGTTACGCTAATGTAGCCGCGCCCTTATCGGCATCTGCCGGTTCATTCGCCTTCGATATTTGCCTATTTGATTTTAGAGTAATATGAACGTGAAGGGAAAATTTTGTGTGTCATGAGCGAAATACGTGACTGAGAACGGATTTAATACTCCGCAAACATAACAAAGGGCTCGTTCTAATGAGATATCAGGCGAGATATTACGTCCTTATTTGATTCAAAGACTGTTTTCTTGGAAACATGTAATATTGACAACGGTTTGTTATATTACATTTTAAGAGCACACAAACCCGTTGGAGCGAATTGAACTTGAAATATTGTAGGATGAATAGATCATTATTAAAATGTCTGAGTGTTTATATTATGTCTGTAGTTGTTGTCTTTGTAACCATATAAATATTATTTTTTTCTTGCTCATTTATATTATAATATAGACCCAGCTACCTTCTACTAATATTAAAAGGCCTTATAGAGAAATAATTACTGAAATACAAACATTATTAATTATCAAGGTACTTTCAATGATAGCTTATAGTCAATAGATATGTAGTGCATTACAAATACAAATGGAATTTAACAAGTACATACAGATAACAATCGAGCATAATTCCTCACCTTCACCTGAAAATTGCCACTGATATTTTTATTAATCAGAGCATTTAATAAAATCCGGCTGTTAACTGATTAGATATGTTTCACCGTTTTCACGTGTGTATAAATTATCGTAATTCAAAAGATAAGTGTTTTCGTAGACTGTATGGAGCCGTATATTTCGTAACTAGCTGTGCCCCGCGGTTTTACCCGTAGTGCTCAGCTCCTGTTGGTCTCAGCGTGATGATATAATATAGCCTATAGCCTTCCTCGATAAATGGGCTATCTAACACCGAAAGAATTTTTCAAATCAGACCAGTAGTTCCCCAGTTTAGCGCGTTCAAACAAACAAACAAACTCTTCAGCTTTATATAATATTAAAAAATATAGTATAGATATATTAAAGTAGGTAGATTTCAATGAGACATTTCAATTTGTGTACTCATTACAATACAATACATATATAACCTTTATGAAGGTATATATTTGGCATTATTGTCAATTAGTATTGACTGTTGTATTGTACAAAATATAATTGGGTTGCCCTATTCACGTGAACAGGCTATTATTCGAAATATTTTGTTGGGATAAAATTTGTAAGAACGATGTTTTCATATCTTCTCTTGAATCATTTTATTATGGTTGCCTAGAAACTAATTGAAAAATATTACATGCTAAAATTCTTGTATTATCCCAATTATTGTTTTTAAGATCCACAAACGAACCCTTGAGACCCATCTCAAAATGAAAAGTATTTTTTAAGTACTTAGTATTAAGTATTTCGATTTCGAACAATAATGAATTTACTTGTAATTAAGAATTTTTGGTAAAAATATTTTATTACACCAAAAACACGTATTGACATATAACTCTCCTCCACAGTGTGGTCCATGACAGGCTGTAATTTACTCTCTCTTACTAGTTATTTACCATCTTCGGCCATCATGTAACAGCTTTATATCGACTTTAATTAAAACGTTGTCATGTTTGACTTGAAAGAGTTTATCTTGTAATTGCTTTTGCAAATTCCTTTTGAATTTAAATTGAAGCAATTAAGGTGGATGTTCCGACCGTCCCTCCATACATTTTTGATTACCTCTAAACACTTAACACAGACACTATTTCTTTAAAACTAATCATTTTATCACTTCTCTATAATGAAATGTGTGCGCGTTCGACCTTTTTAATCAATAATTTACAATATTTACTTAGAAAAACAACAGTAAAATACCGGAAAAATTTGACACTTCTACAGTAGTGTGCGTGACTTTTGCCAAGCGAAACACGACATAAAGCACGACATCTAGCGCATAGACTATATACTTATTACAGATCTAGCGCGTCAATGTCTAAACGAAAGGCGATGTTTAGACATTGACGCGCTAGATGTCGTGCATTCGCGTTCGTTATCTTATACATAATGAGCATAATTCTAATAAATCAAAGTTCTGTGTAAAAATTGAGTAATTTCATTTCCAATCGTTCAAAGAAAATAACAATAAAATAAAATAAAACTAATGACCTTAGAAACTATGTTTTTTTTTGTAAACAATTTATTACTCATTATTGTTCGTCCGTCGTAGGTCTGTAAACTGTATTGTACACTGAAGGTAAATGGTACTGTAGGTACTTTAGTTCGGCGTCGTCGTCCGCGT